>OMNN01053182.1:1709-13753 GCA_900302755.1 Chromis chromis
AAGGTGAAATTTAAATGCAATCAAATGAGATACAGTCCAAGAAAATGACAAATTTTTCGTTTCTGTTCTGTAAAAATAGTAATTTCAGCTTTTAAATTCTGTTGAAATAACTGATGACATGATGTTCTTTGCCAATAAATTAGTCATTACCTGTGTTTAAATGTTAATATACTTGAAAGGTGGAAACGAGGCACACATTTCTTACAGTGGGTCTTTAGAGTAGCAGGGCTCTTTGGTTAAGTACGGAGGAGAGTAGAAAGTAAGGGCAGAGATTCAGGGTTCATTTTAAAGAGGCCACTATCAGCGTGAGGCCGCCACCACAGCCCAATGCAAATTAAACTGATTGGATGCTATTGGTTTGGTGCTCATGTTGCTGACATTGACAAAAAAGTTAGTTGGCTGCTGTTTCAATTAGTGTTACAGGAGCACAGAGGCAGCTGAGGGAGGAGACGGCTGCTTTTACTTATCTTGTTATGAGAATTTGGGTGTTGAGGATAATCATGTATCGCACTGATTTGAGGGAATCTTGCTCAATGTTGCTGCCAAGCAAATGCAAAATGAATATTGTTTTTTGATTTATCAACATTTTCTTCTTAGTGGGCTACAGTATCTTTTGTTGTGTGTTGAGCCATTTTCTAGAATTTAGAATTTTATTTTCCATTATATAACAAGACACAGTTGTACTCATAATGTAACACCATCATTAGATGAAAGAAGTTTTGACAGAGTGACTGTCCTCATCACACTAAAGTTTTATTTTTGTGGGCATCTCTGTTTGTAATAGATGAGAAATTGTAGAGCAAAGTGGATGAGAAAGACATTTTATGATTTTGTTACACAAATGGTGTCTTTTGTGCTCTTTCTGGTATCTTTGGACCATTATTGGTGCCTTCCCCAAAAGGTTACATGCATGCCGATCTGTTAATGTGACATGGTGCAGTTCAAACTTTTGCTGTATTGAAAGTGATACATAAACACTACTGGGTCCAACTTAGAAAGATCGCAGTTGCAACACAAACCTCAAAACAAGGTGGCGACCATTTTTAGCATTTTCAGACAGGACACTTTGTCAGACATGGTTCTGTGTTTGACGGTGACTCTGCTCGAGTGATGCTCTGGAACAATCTCAGCAATGACTCATGCAAACTCCACATAGATAGACCATAAACGACACGCAGAAAGGCCCAAGGACATTCGAGCTGTAAGGTAGTAGCCATTGCACCACTGTTCCACCTGTACCTGCTATTCCAATTAGCACAAGGCGTGATCTGCATTTGCGTAGGTGAAGAAAGATGGCACAGAGCAGAGCCCCAGACTAACTTTTTCACTGGTAGCACTCCCACCCTGTCACATGCAAAACAGCTCACTTGCTGAACATCTGCTTATCGATAGACATTAAATTTACTGATGTAACCAAAACGCCTCACTGTGAAGGCTAGCTGCTGCTTGGTATCTGTGGTGTGCTCTTTGAAAAGAGTGAAACAGTGCATTCTAATATCAGAATAGTCCAAGATGACCAAAGGAACCTGTCTTTCTCCACCAACCGCCTTTATCTTTATAACACACAGCAGTTAAACAGTTTGTTTTACGTATCAGGCAGGAACAGACTGACGGAGTCACTTAAGTTATAAAAGTACTACTTTTCACCAGTATAGCTAACACAGTAGCTGCCCCACGCCACTTAGAGCTACAGCAAAACAGCTTCAGGATTTACTCACACAAATACGACCACTTGAAATTTTAACTTGCATGCTCTCATAAAATGTTTGACCCCTGGGTGGGACTGTTGGTGCATTAAGCCTCTTGGTCACGAGGACCTGATCAGCCGATGATCAACTTTACTGTGCCAGACTAATTTTAGTTTTATCTATAACGGTTACACAGTCATTGTAATATTTATGACGGCCTTGAATCATGAACTTGAGAATAACTGATATCTCAACACAACCACCAAGACTTTTCCTCCACAGCCTGATTCAGATAACATCAACAGAATTAACTAGATTGATATCTTTACCTGCCAGTATGAGGAAAGGGCCACACCGGCAGAGGGCGCTGGAGCTGCAGGAGTCATTAAGACGTCACACTGGTGGGCGGAGACAGCGGACTTGAACCCGGAAGTTGTACGGCAGGTAAAAAGCGCGGAGGAAACTTGGATTTGGGGGCTTGAATGAGAGTTTATGATGTTTACAGGAGAGACTGGAGGAGACATGACGAGGCGAAGTTGGGTGAGAGGATTTACAGAGCTGGAGCAGGATTAAGGAGGTCAGATCTCGGATATTCCCGGAAGAGCTTGTGCCGGACGTTTCCGGATGTGGATTTAAAGTTATGAACTGAAGGAGCCGAAATAAATCGAAAAGTTCGTGATGACTTCCGCCGCTTGCAGGTTGGATTTGACTGCTAGAAGCTCTGACTGGATTTCAAAACTGTCTGAAGAGGATTAAAGGGATTTTACAGAGATTTATGAGACGTCATCGTCAACTTCCGGCCCGCTCTGGTTTGAACGCTGCGATCTAAGACGGATCATCCTGGACATTATCACAGTCAGAAGGTAAGAACAAACCTCCAAACACTGAGTTTTATAACCTGTATGGAGGATCTCTGAGGAGGAGCTGAACAGTAGTGATGACTAGTGGATCAGTAGAGAATGAATGAATGAACCTGCTCAGTGGGAGGGCTGGACTTAGTAGGAAACGCCCTGACTCCCTGCCTGACTGAACAAGCACAAAGCTCCACTTTTGTTTGCAGATCAGTTAAAATATTGCAGCGAAGAGGGTAGGAGGAAGGATTAAACACAGGGAGCAGATTACCACTCAGTTTATGTACATCTACAGCTGCTTGTATATGGATCAAACTGTCATAACATGCAAACATACACACCTGTATCAATGGTGACAGCAAAGGTTTGTCTAAGTGAAACTTAATTGTGACATTTAGGATTACACTAGAGATTCAATGAATACATTTATCACCAGCTTTTTGATCACTGATAATTGATTTGAGTCAAAATTCTCTCTTAACAGCTTTTAAAATTTGAATATTCCATAGTTTCTTTAATTCTTTATGACAATAAACCTGAATCTCTTTGGGTGGTGGACAAAACAAGGGATATGAACGTCATCTTGAGCTGTTAAACTCTGATTTTTCACCATTTCCTGAGATTTTACAAACCAAACAACTGATAAATTGATACAGAAAATAATCAACAGATTAATCGACAATGAAAATAATGAGCGTTTTGATGCATCACCAACGTTTCAGTCACGATGTAGGCGCTATGGTCACTTTTGGCAAATTTTGGCAAGTGGAAAATGACATTAAATCAGTCAAACTGGTCCTTTTAAAGCTATTTCAGCTCGTTAAAAATTACTGCATTGGTTAATGTAGAACACAGAGGAGGTAAAATTACGCAGAGACATGAGTATAATTGCTTAGTAAGGTGACCGCCTCTACTTACAGCTGCTGTTTGGACAACTATTTAAACATCACGCTACTCCACATCAGAATACAGCTGCTCTTTGCATAGTATAAGAAGAGGAGATAGTAGCTGCTCAACCATTAAACTTTACATGCTGTTATTCCTGACTGATCTCATCATGATTACAACTCGCATATTTCATTGTGAAGGCTGGAATCTTCCGTAAAAACAGGCTATAACATCCCAAAGTCGGCTGAAGTTACAAGTTAAAAGTGTATTGCAACTCTAGCATGCGAGTGCTAATATTGGCTTCTCCCATAAATATAATTGAATGCGATTGATTGGTGTCGCCCAACTTCTTTGAATTGGCTCCCAGCACTTTTATTTACTTTGAGATGAATGTGAAGGTGAGGGTCTTTGTGGCACTTGGAATGTGATGTTGTTGTTGTTGTTATTGTCGCTTTAATACATTTCGTCCTGGCCTTTGTGCTGAGGAGTGACAAAAGTTATTCATGCATTCAACTAAAGTGAGAAGGACAAACTCCGTAATTGAAGCTACAACGGCTAAGATACAGAAAATACAATATAAAGAATATGGATGAACAAAATCCCATTTGCTTTCATTTATTCAGGGGTGTTTTGCTGACTATGCCGTCTTGCATTTAGCAGCAGCCATTTCACATTCATCCCATCAGGGAACTTCCCATTTTTATTGTTCACCCTCTACTTTTGGTGGGCATCAACGGAGGATTCAAACTTCTTTCCTGTCAGACTTTCTCGTTCAACCTCACGAAGGAATGAAAATACTCGAAGCGCCCCGTGGTTCATCGTCCATCCTCGTGTTGCTCCAGACTGTGAAGCATTTTTCAATTACGCATTTCATTTCTGACAGTTGAAGCGCAACCACTGAGGCCTGACACGTATGAATGATGGCACTTAGTGAGAAACTACCGTCCACACCCCATTAACCACCATCGGTCACGCATTAGGTTGCACGATTACAACAAGTCATAAGTCAAATGTGCAATCCAACATGCCTTCCTCTGGCCCCTATCTCCTCTCGGGTTTTTAGATGTGCAGCGGTTGGAGATGTGAGAGCTGCAGCATGCTGGCTGCCTCGGCTTGATCGTCACATAGGGGCACTTCCTCCCTAAGTATTGCTTTTCCCACTTATCTAGATTTCCCAGATTAGGCGATCTGGACTATAAACAAGTGCTAAGAGGGGATGGTGTCAGGCAGTCGCAGCAGACTAAACTGACTCATGTAAATTTGCCAATAAGCTGACAGTTCAAACAACCCTTAGAAACCTCTATAAACGTAGACTGTGAAAACATTTATCTAAACTTTTGCAATCAGCAAACATCCATCTAACAAAATCTATACACCATAAATGTTAGTGTACCCACATGCTGTAAAAATGAAGTGGCACTTCTGTGATAGGAGTTTGCTTTGACAAGATAAATAACAACAGTTTAAATGAAGAAAGTTTGAGCTTTCTAAAATGAAATACCACTTTCTTCATCTCACAAATGAAAAGTTCAATTTATTAGCAATAAAATGCACCGGACTCGGTTTAATGCACTCTGGAGCTTTGCAGCGACACCCTTACTTGGTCTGGTGTGACCGGCAGTTTGTGGCAGCTAATATTAGCAAACTTTAGATAGATGTTGCTGTATGTGCAGTTCACTGACTTTTTGCTGCTTCTCTTCTTGTGCTTCTGCTACACCGTGTTATTTTCCATCCTGTTGTTTTACCTTATACAAAGGCTTGCTTGTTGGTGAGAGTTGCTATCGGTAAAATAGTCTTTAAGCTACAACAAATCAAGGTCCGGAGTCAGTTTGTGGCATCTCAGGTTGGTGCTTTATAGCTGCCAGTTTGTTGTTACCTCTCCTGTCTTGATCAATAGTAAGAAGTACATTATATAGTACTTCTCACCTTAGCGTCTTTAGATTTTAGATTGTTATATTTATTAGGACTTTAGAGTTTATATTTACTACTTACTAACTCTGTTGCTATCTTTATTGACCTTTATTGATCCCCTTGGGGAAATTCCTTCTCTGCATTGACCCATCCAATTCAAAGTTAACCTTAACTATACTAGGACAGTGGGCTGCCGCGGTGTAGTGCCCGGGGAGCAGTCAGGGGTTAAGGGCCTTGCTCAAGGGCCCACAGTGGTGGTGACTGGGACAAGCGGTCACTCTCACTTTCCCCACCTCAACCTCTTGCCAGTCCGGGGACTCGAACCGGTGACCCACCGGTTACAAGTTCGCTTCACAAACCACTAGACCACCACTGCCCCTTCTTGTCTAACTAACATGTCGTGTGTACTGTAAGTTTCAGTTACCAAGACAAATTCCTTGCGTGTGCAAGCTCATTTGGCAATAAAGCTTTTTCTGATTCTTATTCTGATTTAATCTACGTCCATATTAACACATTTTCTTTTCAAAACGGCAATAATCTGTCCCAACTAACACACCTGAAAACCACATGACAATTCCCTTGAGTTGACTTGAATAACAGCTTGTCTTCTGTACATGTAGGCAATAGTAGCACCATAAAATACAGAATTTAACTGAACAAAAACAGAGACAACAAGGTCAGCAACACTTGTAATTCATCATCCATGTTAAATAGATGTTAATCAGGGCCGATGTCTTCGGTCATGTGGTACAGTCATGATGAAAGAGGCCCAATCACAAAGTGAACATGGGTGTCTGTGTCACTTTTTCCTTACATCTCCTTTTCTGTCCGTGCAGATCGTTTCAAACTAAAATGGTGTCTGCAGCGGTTTCCAAAAGTTTCCGTTTAAGGGATAGGAGTGCAGATTTACAACAAAATCTGCACTTATATAGCACCTTTCTACCTTAGTGGTACTCAAAGCGCTTTACAATGTGTTTCTCATTCACACACCAATGGCGACAGCTTCCATGCAAGGTGCCTGCCTGCCATTGGGAGGAACTTCGAGTTTAGTGTCTTGCCCAAGGACACTTCGGCATGCGGAGGGGCTGGAGATTGAACCGGCAACCTTGTTATCAGTGGACAACCTGCTCGACCTGAGCCATAGCCGCAAATCCAAAATTGTATTGGTGTGGAGGTATTCTAAGTTTTATACCCTTTTGGAGCACAGAAGCAAATTCGCCAGCTAAATGAAAACGCACCAGAGTCTGTGATAAATGATTATTTGCTAATGTGATGAAGTGACACATTTGAGTAGCAGTGGATGACACATATTGTGCATTATGAAAGTTATTCACACAAACACATTTATGTCCCTTTGTAGGCTCTGGTTTGATCTGGGGTTTAGCTTTTGTTAGTCAGAAAGGTAGTGAGCTACGAACCAAAGCAATGAGACTGAATACAAGTGAAGAAGCAGCCAGTGTGTGCTTGTGGTAGTGGTAGTGTTTAACTAATAAGGTGAACACATTTCTCTACATTTGTGCTGCTGGCTTGAAATCCCTCACAGCTTCGAGAACCTGTGAAAAACAAAACCAGTGATTTTCTTTATTCTATAAAACAGCTGTTACTCTGTCAGTGACAAAGAAACTGGAGTTACGGTCCTCCGCCTTATCAGAGGAGATGAAAGGTTTCATCAGTATTACCATCTTCACAGTTAATGGCCATTAATCTGATCTCTCCTCAGCATCTGTCAAGGTGAGGGTAATGCAACTCAAGCAGAAGATCAGAGCTAGGTTGATGAATGAACGAATCTGTGCCGGCTTTATTGAAAATAAAGCCATGGTGGTAGTGTTTGTATTTCTCCAAACACTCTCAGCTTTGTCCTGGGATTATTATGGGCCAACATCAATGGTTTGAACCTCATACATCACCTGTTGGGCGATGGTGGCTGAGGGCGTTCTCACACACGCTGAAGGACACATCCTGTGAAAACTAAGAGATCTGTATCAAGGCTCTATGAAAGTAACAAAACTGCAACGAGTCAAACTTATTTCCCCGTTGATCCAAGCAAATGTTAATAGTTGCTAATCTTGTCCTGTTCCTGAAGTGTCGGATATAATCTTATGAGGTTCCTGGATTTATGTTTGACCCCTGTAGGTTTCCACGCTGTGTGATGAGCTTGAGAGAGCTTAAACAGATGTTTTATGTAGTTGTTTTGTGTCTAATTGTTCTTCTTTTATATGTTGTGTTTCCACTGAGGAACCATGGCCAAGACAATTTACTGTCACCTGCAGAGAGACAGACATTAAATTTTTGCTTATTCTATTTCTAATTATTCCTACATGGAACATTTGGAATAAGACTGCCATGTAATGCAGTTTCTTCATTACTAAAGTTTTGCACCAAGGTAAATTTTCGCTGCTGTAGTACTTTAACTAGGCAATATTTTTTCTGTAAAATTACACCCAGCTGGGTGTCCTGCTTAGTTGGCCTTATCATGTGATCACATGGCAGCTCTGCATTCATGTCAGGCTGGAACACAAAGTGGGGCTACAACAGAGGAATGTGCCCCATTCTACTTTAATTGAAATACTGTAGACCCTATTGCCCAAATGTAATTATAGCATCAAGGATGGGCACTAGAGAAAACAGCAAGAAACAAATTGAAATTTAAGAGTGGAATACAAACTGTCTCCAGCAGTGAGTAAGTGCTCACAATGCCCACAAGACCTGGGAAACCTGGTGTAGAAACAACAATAAAACAGGGAGGAACTGATGGAACTTTCATGACCAGGTTGCTTCATATAATGAAATAATTAGCAGTAATTGAGCTCTGTATAATTAATGATTTTATTACATAATAAGTTAATTGCAATATACATACAGCCATTTATACTTTACATGGTGAAATTGCATTAGGGTCATTTTGTAGACAATTGTGTCCAAAGCAACTTAACACAAGTTAAAACCTTGAAGAAGTGCTGGATGTCATCAAAAATGTAAACCCGTCATTGAAACTAATAACTAATTATCAACCAATGACAGGTAATTGTGGGTTAATCTAAAACATGGCAGTTAATATGATCACATTTAGCCTGTTAAACTCCATGACATAGTAACAGATTCTGAGAGGAGTGGTAGGAAAGCTTCCATTCTTAACAGAAGTTTTCTTTTTCCTAAATGTTCCTACATTAGCATGATGCTTGTTAGCTTGTTGTTTCTCATAGAGACGGGAAATGAGTCTAGAATCTCTCACTTGTTCACTTATTCACTATTCTGCACATTATACAAATTCAATTGATTTCTATAAGTGGAAAATTGAGATTTCAGATAAGAGATTCGCGCCACTGTCATGTAATAATGTATGCACACACAAAAGGCAAAGTATTGCACTGTGGTATACACTGTCAAAAGCAGACGCTATAGTTTTTTGTTCATCGGTGGAATTAAAGAGGCACAATATAGTGCAATTTTTTAACATGAAAGATTATAAAGAAGTGTCACCACTCGACAGTCATCCTAATAATGCTTCTAGGCAGTTATTTTAAGACCAGGCCCCAATCTAAATACATGGAGAGAAAACAAATACAATTTCAGTGCTTACTGAGACATCAGAATCACCTGATACATTTGATTTTTTTTTTTATTCTTTAAAAAATGGTGAATTGACCCCAGAGCGGGCCCTACCCAATGTGGAGTTGTTTTGGACCCATTTAATATAATTTTTTGGACACATTTTAGCCATTTTGAACAAATCTTGAGTTATTCTAGGCAGATTTTGAGTCATTTTTGTGCGCATTTTATTCATTTTGGACAAAATTTGCATCATTTTAAACACCTCGTGTCGTTTGGGTCACTTTTTGAGTCATTTTGGACAAATTTCGAATAGTTTTAGACCAAGTTTGAGTCCTTCTGCGCCCCCCTCCATCAACGATTTACATACGCTTACAAAAGAAATTGAATAGCATTGTTTTGTAGTAATATTAATTGGGCTTTGCTTTACATTTGAATCAAAGCTTTTCCATTTTAAGAGTTAATAGTAATAACTAGTTTTAAAATAATTATATTGAAGGTGAAATTTTTCCCAATTTTGTGGCGCCCCCTGGAGGCCACGGCACCCTTAGCATTTGCCTATATTGCCTAATGGTCCAGCCGGCTTTGATTTACCCCAATATACATTTTCAAAAGCATTCTTCTGCACATGTTCACAGTTTCACAGCACGCTTATATCAGTGGAACAACTGGCAACCCAGTATCTGCAAAACTGCTGTAGAAGAGCAAACAGTTGGCTTTTGGGAAGAGAGTTGGGACAATGTGTAATACGCCTAACATCTTTGAAGTTATGGAATTCAGCCATTGATTTCTATTCAGGATTTTTTGGGGAGCAGTGACTCTCTCCCTTATGATATCTCCAGAAGTGCAAGAGTTATAGACCCAATGTTTGTGCAAATCTGGCAAAAGCAAATTTTATACATTGTGCAGCTGCATATAAAGTTAATGGAAAGAGGATGAACTGAGGCAAAGACCCATCAGTGTGAGCTAAAAACAAAATCTCCCAAAGTCTCTACTTCATATTTCACAGAGATCTGAGGTAATTAACAGAAAGAATTGGAGTTCTTCTGTCAGCCATGTCAGTCAGAGAGTGAGCAGACACATGCACAATCTCACACAATGTTCACATTACTCACATTTGTACCTTTACAGATTAGTTGTTTTGTACAGATAAACATGAACAATAATGTGCAAATAACACATTGGAAAGTAAGAATGTGACTCCACACAGAGAGCAGGAGTAAAGGAAGAAAGAAAAGTAAATAGTTTCTGCCCTATTTTGCTCAAAAATGCTGTCCAGTGCAGACTTATGAAGAATTTGCTTATCAAAATGTCGTAGTCAAACTTGCTGATGGCTCCCACAGAGGTTAGTTTAAACTGTACGTGTATAAGGAGCACTCAGTCAGCAGAGTCGCATATTGACAGTTAAATACAGTATGTAGGCTATATTAATACACTCATCCCCCCCGGCTGCTGGCGTTGTGACTCCCCTCACGTTCAGAGGCTGTCAGCAGGTCGGCCGCGGGGAGCTCAGAGTGCAGATGACAGGTGGAAGAGCAGAGTGGCTGCGCTGGAATGAAAATGGCACAGCCCGGACAGCATGGCGACAAAACGTTTCAAGAGGCTCGATAGTTCAGAGGATCCAGGCAAAGAGAAGCTATCCAGATGCCTGTTTTCTGCCCCAGCTGAAGTGTTCATTCCATGAGTCAGTGTGTCGATCACTTGGGGGGGAGGAGGAGGAGGAGTTTTTTTTCTTTCTTCCCGAGCTGTGTTCTTCAGGCTTTTGCAAGACAATGGCAGATGGGAATGCTTCGATATTAGCAGAGGCCTTCTGCATGCTCGGACACGCCACGCAGAGTTCAACAGTGTCACGCTCCTCCGCTGACTCCTGCTGCCGTGCAACGTTTGTGCACGGGCTCCTTCCCTGAAACCTCTTAAGGAACCCTTGTAATCAGTAAAAACCTGTGCCTGCATGCTCCCGTATTTGTTTTTCTAAAGATCCTCGGGGGTTTGTTCCAATAAAACATCATTACTCTGACTGATACAAACTTTACAAACCACTAATAATCTTTAGGAATGGAAACCGTCAGATTGCAGCACAACCTGAACACAGAGCCAGTTGTTCTTTGAGTTAAAGCTCCCAACACCTGCTTCATCATTAACATAAGAAGCAGCATTTTAAGCTCTGACATAAATTAACTTTTGTCCTTCTTAATAAAAGCAGCATATCTGGTTTCCGGAGGAGCGCGATCCGTTGGGACTAATGCGTTTTCCTGCTGCTGGAAGGCCGTGCCGTCGACGACAGAGACGTTTCACACAAAGCTGTTGAAAATGGAAGCCCCCTTCACTCATTCTTAATCCAGATATTTCAATCTTGACACTTTTATGGGTGGACAGTCAAAGGAGAGTAGAAGTTGCACTGCTGTGGAACAAAACAATCCCCTTAGTTACAGTAGCCAGGAATTTGGCCACAGTGGAAAGACGCAGATGTGGGAGATCGTATTTCAGATGAGTGCTGATACACCAATAGCCCCAACAAGCCTCTGCAACGGCTCGGCACAGAGGTATGCGCCACACTTTGCGAGGTTGATTGAGATTTTGATGCCACATTAACACATTTCGTCTTCTTTTAAGGCCTTCTCGAAAAATTCTAGGTGTACATGAGGGAGACGGACAGCTGAAATCTTGAAATAGCAGACATGTCTGCCGTGTGTTTTCCTCCACCTATGGCGCCCTGACCACTAAAATCTAGTCACCACAAGTGGATTGACCTTGCTTTGTAACTGGAGACGTAGTTGTACTTTGGAATTCACAAACTTTCATCTCCGCAGTCAAAACCTTTCATCGCAAACGGCTCAGCGTCTTGATCTGCCGTCAGTTATCTGCCAGGAAAGGTAAACATGGGACAAAAGGCCCACACTTAGAGAAATATAGAGTAACAGCAACACTGAAAAACATTTTAATTATGGGCAGCTTGTGGACGCTTAACGTGCTCAAGTGATTCACAGCTCGTGAGAAGACGTAATGGAAGAAGTACCCAGATTCTAAAAGTGTATCATGATTAAAAAGTCTTAAATTCTAATATGTTTTTTTATTTTTTTATGTTATATAATAACAGTGATTAAAATATGATTACAATTAGTATATTTTAGTAAAATTAGAAACTAATGTTTAATCC
>OMNN01053185.1:3798-17416 GCA_900302755.1 Chromis chromis
ACACCCCCACCCCCACCCCCAGCCAATCCATCAGACAGCAGCAGCCAGCCTCGCCGACTCCTGCCTCATTTCTCATAAATTAGTCTTACCTCTCACACACTTTCCTTTTGTTTCTTGCTCTTACTCATTCCATTCTCCCCATGCCCTCTCCCGCCTTCCATCTCTCTCTGGTCCTCACATTTCATTTTTCTTCCTACAAATGCCACACAGCAGTCCCTTAAGAAATGTCATTTCTGTCTTCTCCTTTTGTTCTGTAATTTCTCCGTGTCCCTCCTTTTCTCTTGGGAATTCATCTATCGTTTGCTGTTCTTCTGTCCCCAGCTCTCTGATCTCTCTGTCTCCGTCTCCTTCTCAATGCATGTCTCTCCGTCTTTGTCTCTGACACTCCCCCACTCCCGTTCTCTCCTCTCTCTCCTTCTCTTTTTCTCTCTCTAGACACAAATAATTCATTGCGATTCCAAATTGCAATATTATCATGAACGTTTGTACGTTTGCAAAATCTTAGCATTAATGATGACACAAAAGAGGACAAATGAGTACAGAAAGGGCTCTAAATTTGTGAACCCGGCGGCACAGCACAGATCTCAGTCAAGCGCCCCCTGCAAAGAATGCCAGGGGCGTGCCAGGCACACTTTGGTATTTTCGTGGCCAGGTGTGACTGGTGCACCTGCGGCGCACTTGGACCCAGGGTGGGATCAGAAGGAATATATTACCATACATTACAGATGGGCGTGCTAGAGGTTTTGCCTGTCACATTCACTGTTTTCATCCAAGATATGAATACAGCAGCTCAAATAGAGCAAATGATGTCTCTTTTAATTTGACATCACTTTTGAAATTGACCTGTTGACAATCCAAAGGCGGCTTTCCATACAAAATAGTATAATGCCACAGTACAGTCGGAGTAGAATTAAAAATCTGGGTTCTTCGTGTTGTATCTCCTTATTCCTCAAAATATTTTATTACTTAAGTTAAATTCAGATTTGAATGTTTTAAAAAATAATTGCTGACCGTCTAGTAAACAAATAGTTAGCCTGCCTGGTCTTTAGCATGCATTGTGATAAAATTCATATTGTGGAATAAACGTGATCCTGACCCTGTTGATGATCCGCGCATAAATTCATATTTTTTCAAATAAAACTCTTTTGTTTCTGGGAGCACTGCTGTAAAATCTAACCCAAATGATCTCATGTGACATCAAATTGGTGATCACAGTGACATGTCTATCTGTGTTGTAATTAAAAATGCTCTAGGTGTTACTTTGGCTGACTGCTGGTCCTGAGGGGATTTGTGGAGAGACAAGTTTTAATTGATCTCAGATTTTTTTTTGTGTGGGACTGTGTGAACTGTTTCCAGTGTATTTAACATGCTTGTTGGTTTGCAGGGAAAATGGTGGAATAATTATTCAAAGCAAGGCAGTTGTTGAGGAAGAATTTATGTATCAAATTTGCAGTGTTGAGGAGTTTTTTTTATTTATTGTTGAATTGAAAGCACAAAAGGAGACTGTACCACTAATAGTGCCTTAGTCTGAGCCAATTCAAACACAGACATGTAACTAGAGATATTGTTTTGAACTGTGTGTCAATGGAACAATGTGACTTAAAGCCAGCTGGCGAGGCAGGGATAGTGCTGTGCAGTGGCTTCAGTTTTTTGTTGTACAGCACTACATGAAAAAAAAATTTAATCATTGAGTAACAAAGCGTTCTGTTTTTCTATCTACTCATTGAATTGCTAACAGTTGAAAGCTAGTCCTATATTGTAAGCCAAAGCAGTAATTAAAGTTCTTCTTTGTCATAGACTTTAAATACCAGTGGTCAAGATTGCAAATTAGCATCTATGTTCACTTTGCTTAGCCAGCAGAGGAAAAAAAGAAGCTGTTTCAACCCACAACAATTGTCAGTTATCTTTCCCCTCTGTTATTTGTGAGATAATCCTTGTCACAGGCAGACACTCAGATCTAGCTCGGATGGTTCAGGGAAAATTGGTAAGATGTATCACAGAAATTCAATGCTTTAAATTTGATTCTGATTCTTCTGTGCAGGGTAAACCGTCACACACATGCTCCCAAGTGGTCAGAGAACCAATTTGTTAGGCCGCTGACAACAGACGAGCTGGCTATATGGGAACACACAGGTCTTATCTGTGATGTTAAAACGCATTTGTCAGATTTGTTTGGACCAAATGTATTTATGTTTAGTTGACCGCTATCTTGATTTGAACAAAAACAGAAAGATCATGCATTTGTTGTGGCGGATTTTTTGTTAAATAGTGTGACCAGCTGAGAGAAAAAAAATCCTTGATCACGGGTTCAGCGCTTCAGTTTAATCACCTGATATCTCATGCAAATCTTAATATTTGTGCTCAGCTGCATGCGCTGCCAGCAGACTTTTGGAGGTGTTGCATTTTTTGCATCCTAAACCTGGCTTTACAGTATTCAACACTATGTGGGGCACCTCAATATAATCTCTCCGTCTCTGAACCCATTTTTGTCAAACCAGAAGTGACTCTTCCCTGGTGGATCTCAGTGCAAAGATTCCACTTGAGAACAGTTCTCTGGCGTGCAGGCATGCAGGCACTTGTGTTCCATCAAAATGCTAATAATATCATCTGCAATATCCAGAGCAATATTATTGTAGTGCTAATTGGTGAAAAAAATTGTTGATGGGAGCACCTGCCCACCCCACTACTCAATTATTTTTAATTACAATGGCTGTAATAAAAGGGAACAAATTGTGTAATGATCAATGTTTCTTCAGTGAGGTGACAGTTTTGCTCTTATTGGCTTTAGCTAAGCCATGTGTGGCTCATTTAGATGGCAGGGAGATACTTGTTTGAGTCGAGCAGCGCTAAGTGAATGTGGGCCCTCAGGAGAGGAAGTTCTCTTCCCTCGGTTTTATGCAGGATGATTTATTCATCACACCACATGTCTGTAGAAGTTGTCTTTGGGCACTTCACATGTACTGGTATGTGCTATGTTGGCCCACACCTCCTTGTGGTTTAACACTTGAGAAGGTTACTTTGTCATAGGCGGGTGAGAAGGAAAGGAGATGGAGTATAAAAATGCAAATTGAGAAGTAAGGATGAATAGAGCAGTACAAAACATAATAATTGCAGAAGATTCGTCGAACCAAGTGGGAGGGAAAATCCGTTATTTTGAAACAATCCCTGTCTTCCAAATTGTCAAATTAACTTTTTCTGCAGCAGTGGCTAGTGAGAGGGGGTAATTAATAGCTTCTTTTTGGGAGTTCTTTCCTACTATGTGTCAGTTTTTCTAGCTGCCTTCAAAGTGATAATGCTCGCCGGCTGTTGCCCCCAGGGACTGCTCCATCTTATTAACTTGTCTTGGGAGACAGGGCTGCCATGCAGCCTGCTTTACTGCCTACAGGGATAGAAAAGGACCACTAAGTCCTGCGCTGCCTCCTTTTGCCCCAAACATTCACCGCTCCCTGTATTTCTTTGTGTTCAGATGTGGATGGGTGAGTGTGAACTCGCATATCAAATGACACAAGAAGGGAATAGTTAAACAGTCAAGAGACGATGATTAAATATAATCACGTAGTCTTTGTGGCGGATCAGATCTGTAGTCAGAGGCTGTGTTTGACTACATAAAGTTGTAAATGTAGAGTTAAAGAGGGTAGACTCAGCTGAGGAAAAGCAGATTGTGAGTAAGGATGCTCCAGTCCAGCTTTTTCTCTCCTGATACAGAATCCAATACCTCAACTCGAGGTACCTGCCAATACCAACTACAGATACGATACCAGCAGTCTCTTTTTCCCACGTTTAAAATCTGTATCCCTCACCTTGAGGAAACACTTAAATATAAAGTAACATATAGCCAGGGATAGCTGTGTTAAGAAAACCTGTGTTGTCAGCCTATCACTGTACACTGACTAGAAAACTCTATTCAATGTGGATCAGTCATGTCATGGCCAATACCCAATCTGCATAATAAGGCCAATATCAGCACAGATACTCCGATAATCCTACTTGTGAGCACAGTATAACAAGCACTGAAGCAACATAGCAGAAAATGTTGAGACCTGAGGTCAGATGTAGCTGTCTACACACAGAGTGGCTGTCATTGAGATTTTATTGTTGATTGAAGTGGACACATGTACATACTGCAGGTAGGCCTACAGACAGGCATGGATCTTTGTTTCTTAACAAACAATGCAATCCAGGATTTGTGCCAGCAGAACCAGGGCAGTCAGATGTATCCATTTCTGCAGTCAGCCTACAATTGTCCTTAGTGCCTCTGGAGTTTATCCGACCAGTTGATGTTACATGTTGCTAGCGCTCAATCACTCACTTTCTGCACTAAGAGGATGCTTTCATGCTGCACTTTTGCTTTCTGTAAGCCGTTGTCACGGCTGAGGTGGTTGAATGTAAAGGGAATAGGATTGACACAGACAAGCAACATGACATGTGAAAAGAAAACTATCCAAGACACCTGAACAAAAGCATGTGTTAGACACCTCCCAAAACTCAGATGTGGGGACAAATACAACAGATGTGTGTGTGTTTGTGTGCACACTCCTACCTGCCTGTAGCCTAAAACACCAAATTAGCCATTCCCCTCCCTTCATTTCACCAAACCCTGCTAGTTTCAGTGTGTGGCAGTTTGTTCATGGTTTTTTATATGGGTATATTTCATTGTGCCACTTCTAATAAAGCACAAAATCATCTGGTACTCAGGTTAAAAAAGCATTCTAATGAGCAGTTGGAAGACAAATGGCAAGTGTCTGCAGCACAGCCTGTTAATCCTCGCACATAAGGACTATCTGATATGAGCAACTATATGAAAGAGAACACTGAATTTGAAGCAGCAAAATGTAAAAGCAAACTTTCTGACTGCTGTTTGCTTAATGTTGAGCTGAGTTTGTATCTGCTGAGAAAATCAATCTTAAAAAGATTTGCCAAATGTAGACAAATTAGCCAGCATAAATTAGCCAGAGCAGATTCATTATGGCTTTCTCTCTGTGGAATACAGCATACACTGCAGTGTCTTTATCGTTTAACTGCACTATCATAAATGTAATCATGTATTTTATCTCGAAGTCTCTAACGGCGATAAACACTGTCTCTCAACTATTCCACAGTACATGTAACGGACTTAATTTTTAAGAAATGATGTTGCGTCGAATTTAAACAGAAATATTCCATTTGTTTTAGTCAACTTAACCTCACTTTGAGCCTCTTTGATCTCATTTTTCAAACCACGTCTTATCGTGCTCATGTTTCTGTGTTATTGTCCTGTCTTTCATGCATCAATAGATGGATTATTATACATCCCTATTTGTAATTGGAGGGCAGGTTAGACAAGAGGATAATTAAAATAGTGTGTGTTGCTACTCCATCTATTTTCTGTTGCTGTCTTGACGCGTGGCTCAGTGTGCTTCTGTGCCCTCCTTTGTCCTCCAAGTTAATATTGTTGATGTGGCACTTACTGAGGACACACAGACTTGCTGACAAACACAGACTAGCACTCCCACATACACGGTTATGGAAGGACTTATTTGCAAGAGTGGATACAGCGGCGTTGTGCATTCAATATACAGAAAATTATAATGTTATTCAGGTTTAAATTTATTTGGAATAATTAACTTGACTTGAGGGAAGCGGTCCTGAATTGCCACTTGAGAGAAATTTAACAATTATTTAGAAAATGTATTTATTTTTATTCTTTGAGGAAAAAAATGCCAACTGTTTGCAGGTTCAGGGCTAAAAATGTAGGGTTTTGCCATATTTCTCTTCTTTATATAAATGTAAATGGAATAGCCTGGTGCTTTGCTGACAAAACAGGCCACACACATATTTTTCATGATTTATGACATGTCTTGGATCAATCAATTGACAAAAAACTGAAACATTAGCATTAGCTGCATCCCCAAAGCAACATATTTGCATTGTTGTGGGCCTGGTTGTAATTTTTGTGTCTTAGATTTCATGCATCTAATGAAAGCTAGACATAACCGCAAAAGGATTATTCTCTCCTCAGGAAAGCTCACAGTAGCAGTGGAGATAATGTTAGAGCTCAGACAAAGGGCAATATTGCATGGGCTGACAGGTTGGGTTCCCAGCTGGCAAAGGCTGACCATACTAGGATAGTAGTATTGCCTCCAGCAACAGGAAAATTGGAAAGACTGTGGCAAAGTCATGGATACAACAACCAAGGCGTGAGCAGGGAGCCATGTGTTTGTTTCCATGAGTCTGGAGGCCAGTCCTCATTATAGTCGCTGGTAAAATATTACAGTTGAGCTGACACCGTCTAAGTGAATTGTCCAGAGCAGTTTTGACAGCTAGTGGAAGGCACGGCTAGATTATGATGGATGATGACAACAAGGTTGGCGCAGAAGGAGCATTGATGTGTTTTGTTGCTCATGCAAGAACTAATACATACACCTAATGTGGGACAGTTTTGGTGATGGTGTGCAAACACACACAAATAGAGATGTCTGATGGTTATGTTAAAATGTTGTTCAAAATGATGCTGCAATTTTTCATACCTACAGAATTCATTCAGGACCTTGTCTTCGCTGTAGTCTCACAGCCCCAAAAGCTCTTATAACTCTGAAAACACATTTTTTCGCATGTGAAAAGAAAAACAAATTCATTATTGTTGCTTACCATTCCATCTGCTTCCGTGATACTACTCTTGTGTTATTCATGCTTGTTGGCTGATTTCATTGCTTTCTTGTTTTCCTATCGATACAGTTTTATTTCATGAACATGAATAGTTCCACTTGCAAGTGGAAAATTAATCAGTTTATTGATGAAAAGTTGATTGCAATCTTTGACTACTTCAGTCTCCTTTTTTCCAATCTAAAAAGCCAATGTAACAGTTTCAAAGGCGATATCAAAGCACAAAAAATATGTTGCTTGTTTTATGTTGGTACAAACTGAACAGCTGCACAAGACTGCAAACCACATGAAGTTTTCAGAGGCCAGACTAGAGTCTAGTGTACAACACGCTTTATTACTTTACTGTGCAGAAAATGCAGTAAAGATTTTTTTTAAATGAAACGAATTATTACAGCCTCTGCAGGAATCATACATTAAAAGATGAGCCTTTCATTTCATTAACTTAAATAGCAATTGTTGAAAGTACAGAAGTTTGGGTACTCCTCTTCTTGTAAAGTCTCCCAACTTCAATAACTTGTCAGACTTTATGTGACACAATTGAACTTGGCAAGTCAGGAAACATAATTAGGAATTGCCAGCTGATGACAGTTCCAGAGCTTTGTAAAGTCTCTGACCACTCAAATCTTGTGGTAACACTCAACAACCATTGGCTCCTCTGAGTTATCAAAGTGCTTCCAGCTTGCAATTTCAACTGTCTAAAATGTTATTAAGAACTGGCATTTAAGGGGAACTGTGTAAGTCAAGACAAGATCTGGAAGACCAAGATAACTTTCAGATAAAACTGCTGGGCAGAAAGACAAAACCTTCAAATGGTTTAGCTGACACAGGAGTGATGCTGCAAAGTTCCACTGTGCAGTGTTGATGCACAAACAGGGTCTGCATGGAAGAGTCATCACAAGGACAGCTGCCCTACAACCTTAACACAAAGGTGGTCAGGGTCTAAGGTCTGCAAAGCAACATTGAAATAAGCCAGAGCTCAGATGAAGTTAAATTGAACTCTTTGGCTACAGCAATCAAAAGTTATGTTTGATAGCTATGCTGTATTTCATCAAAAGAATAGTTTGCCAACTGTTAAACATGGAGGTGGCAACATCATTCACTGTATTCTGGCAAGTGGACAGTTAATCAGTTTAAATTTAATGAAATATCAGCAAATGCCACGCAGTCCATCAATAACCGGGAAAGAAAAGGGGTCTGGCTTCTACAACAGAATGATTATCCAACGGATAAAACAAAATCTATGAAGTCTTTCAAGAGACCAAAGCAGAATCTTTTGAAGTGGCTCTCACAGTCCCTTGACCTGAAAGTCAGCGAGTAGATTTGTAACATGCTGTATGAAGGCAGCCTCAAAATATCTTAAAACTTAAAGTGATCTGGAAAGAAGAGTGGCTGAAAATGCCTGAATCAAGAATAGGAGGACTCTGAGCTAGCCAGCTAGAAATTCGCAAGATAAAAGTAACAGTGGATGTCAGAACAATCTATATTTTTCTTCCTGTCTGTTTACCTCTTTTTGTCCTTCTCACCTATGTGCCTGAGTATTCTTCTTCATATCATGGCTCAAAATGACTTTAACAAGTAGGACAAAATGACATAGAATTTTCTTTCCGTTGCCCTTCTTTGGAGCAGATGGGAGAAGGAGAACACTTCATCCCCAGGTTCACCGGTCCTTTGGCTTCTTCTGGCGTAGCGAATCCATCTCCCAGTAGTCACTCTAGCTTCTGGGTTGTTGCCCATTCTCCTTCCCGCTTGTCCTCCCTCCAAACACTGACTCATTCACTCATTCCCTCTCTCTCTCTCTTTCTCATCCACTCTACTCTTCCCAATTTGGCCACCAGGGAGGTGTGTGGCACTGGAGCAAGCATTATTGATAGAGCATCTGTTTAGACATGGTGCAGGATCTGTGGCATGTGGGCGAGCAGCTGGGGGTTCGAGCAGGGGAGACATTATGTCATATTACATATCTTGAGATGTCTCGTTCACTTGTATCTTTGCCCATTTCGCAGGCACACACTCCCACAGACACTCTGAAACACAAACACATGCCACAGCCATCCCCACAATGATTATTGTAGTTTCCATCTTACTTGAAAATACGAAAGCGGAGGCTCTTTACAAGAATGGTTTAAATAATTTATCCACAATGTGCTAGAAGTTGTCTAATATCACTGCCGTGCTTCAGCAGTTACAAAAGTCAGTTTTAGAGGCCATTTCAGACCAGGGAGCCAGAGGCAAATATTCTGGCATCATGGGTTTACTGGGGCAGCCAGACAGACAGAGTATCCTATCCAGATAATCACCACACATCTCTTCTAGATGGCCAAACTTGTCAAAGCTCACGGAGCACGCGGCCAATAGATTTTCATCCTTGGCAGCTGATGAAACAGAGGATTTTATGGTATTTTACACTATACAAAGTGTGTCTTTTTATGATGTCACATGGTGCATCTTTGTGGCAATGCACAGGCAATATTTTCAGCAGTTGTGCACCTTATTATTTGTATCAGTAGAAGAGGTATCCTCCTACTAAATTGGACTCAGTTTTAGGTTTCATAACCTAATGTTAGTCCCAAATTGGAAATTTTTCTTTTGTCAAAGACTAAAAAGAAGGTAGATATACTTTTTAAGGGGCTGTGTAATATGAAAGTAAACAAGCATATTCCTGAATGGAAGAAGTAATAAAGTCCAAGAAAATTCTCTGATGTCCTTGTGGTTTTAATCAAAGCTGTAAAAATCCTGACATCTTGGTTTAAAATGGGCCAGGCATCACTATGCTTCCAAGCTTCGTATAACTTCCTAGCTTGGTATTTATCTGCATATATAGTATACACAAAACACTTAGAGATATTGGAAACCTCAGTTTCTAGCAGTACTTTAAAAAATATATATATTGGCTTGTCTGCTGATATCAGCTTTATCCATCCTCAGTGACCACCTGCTGCTTTATTTAGTTGAAGTGGCCATCCAATTTGGTGAGATGGTTGGAAAGAATAGCTAAGTAAAATAACAAAAGTCACACAGATGCATACCTTCTAACAGCAGATGGTAAGCCATGTCTAAATAATAACATCAGTTAATGATGGCTGCATTAAATTTAAATATTTCAGGTCCACAATCCTGGTGTGCAGTGAAACTGAGCCATTGTTCATTTTTAGCTACTTCTTGCACTTTTCTTGCCTTGAAAGGTCAAAATTTCTGCTGTTAAAAACACTCACGATCCTTTTGCACTGCGATTTGTTATTTTGCTTGATTAAAATTATTCTAAGGACTGTGTGTGTACTATTGACCATGAATATAGATGGCCAAACTACTCTAAACAAGTTAATTGTATAAAAATGTACCTCCCGTACAGTTGTCATGAATGGGGAACTTAGCTAAAGAGACCTAAACATTTTTTTTTGTACCAGGCTGTAAACATGGTTATTTTTACTGTCAAACTGGACATTTTAACATAGGATTCTATGGAGATTGACCCAGTTTTCAGAGCCAGCCTCAAGTGGGCATTCAAGGTACTGCACTACTATAACAGTAGTTTTGTCGCATCTGTTACTGCAACTTAGACATTTGTGATTCTTACTAGCACAAGTAGTTTGGTGACTCCCACGTCAATTCCATGCATAGATCCATCAAACTTTTAACCTGAACAGAATCGGCCAGAATGACTGACAACACCTTTGTGACTGAGTGACATCTCCCTGATTGTTAAGATTCAAGAACTTGTATTTTGACGATTAATTTAAGTAAATGGAGTTTGATGACCTTATCAAAGTTAGCAGAGCTCAACATTTGCTGCAATGATATATGCATTTTAATTAAGTAGTTTCCTTCCACATCTTTCTTCTGCTTCTGAGCCACTATGATGATTTGTACTTAAACTAAAGCTACAGTTGGCTGCTTTGACTAACACACATACCACAGTGTATTGTCAAGATTCTGTAGAGAATCTAAAAAACCAGTTTTTGCTTACATAAGGCAAAAATATATTCAGATGTAATATAGAGCATCTATAAGACGACATTGCTTTCAATATTATATCAATATTATCCAAGATGCAGCAATGGTGTCACTGCAAAATAGCGTCACGGGGGATTGTTTTGGTGAAAGATTTGCACATGGCTGATCTACCGAAAGAACCAAGCAGGCCTGCCTGATTACCCAAATCTTCATCAAAACTTTCCATTTTCAGCATGTCACTTGTTACCCCAGGGTTGTTGTGTTGCTCCCCATGGTGAAGGGGATTTTACAAAATGATAACACGCAGATAGCGGAAGGTGAGGAGAATGCCATGGAAAATATGTGACAGAAATGGCAGCCTTATACCCACAGTCTATATCCAGTGAGTCAGTCTACATGACTTTAATTGGGTAGCTTGTTTTTTAAACCATATTCAAGGCCCATTTGGTGCATCTTGTTTTTCAAGGGAACAACTTCATGAGTTAAGTATGTAAATTGTTCAGTGCACACCTGATCTCTGCTTTGAGTGGCAGAGATCAGGTGTGCACAATCATGTCATCAAATTGAAAAGCTGTCATTTTAGGCAAACAGACTTGACTGAAAAGGTGCAGGTGCACGTCCAGATGAAGAGTCAAGTGATTTTACCTCTTTTCCCTGGAGCTTAGCATTTAGAAATTTCTTACAAATATTTGATCAGAGCATGATGTGTGTGGCTGCACGTAGGTAAATGCTCGAGTTTTGTCTAATAATGTCGAAAATATCCAGTTATTCATCCCAATCCTCTGCATATGCAGTTCTGTCTTTGTGTGTTTTAGCTCTTTCATTAGTTTCATTAGTGGTATAATAACTTTAATCAATCCTCTTTTTCCCACAATTTCGGATTTGTACAAAAATTCTAAATGCAAATTCCAGAAATTGTTTTTAAAAAGCATTAAGATCCAAAGAGCTTTGGCACTTTGTGTATTGATAGAAAGAAGATGCACTAAAGGCTGATTGAAACAGATCATTTCTTGTTGTTTTTTTCAGAGTGGGGAGGGGGTCGTCAATAACGACATTACAAGATTTGCATCTGCCACTTCTCATTTGAATTCCACTCAATTTCCTCTCCAAAGGAAAGTGGCTAAAAGCCCACTACACCGTGTTTGTGGACAGAGGAGAAAAATTAATACATTTTATACAATATTTCTTGTTAGGCTTCAAGCAACAAATAAAAACCATGAAAGCACCAGAGCTACAACACCATGATTGGCCCTGCCTTAATTATGTATCATAAATGTTAAAATGTTGGCCGGTTTAGCTCGACTGCAGAGTGGAGAGGCTATTATTAGGAGAGACAGGCCTTTATTTGTAATTTCCCCTGCTTTTTTTAAGGGGTTGTTTCACTTTTTTTTTTTATAAAGAAGCTTCCCTGTTTGTCTGATCTGCTCTCTTTGCTGTGTTAGAAGGCTTCCAGTGAGGCAGGATGCATAATCCCTCACATGTACCTCCCCTAGAAGGTTTTTTTTACGGTGAAGCAGCTGCAGAAAGTGTTGAACATTGAGGAAGAACTCAAAATTAATTACTGAAATTGAACAACATTTGTATGAAATGGAGAAACTAAGGACATATCCTGGTATTATGTTATAGTATTGCCTTTGAAATGTACACAGTGTGACTTGGGTTTTATATTTCTTTCATTTTTACTTTATTTTTCCACAGACCTGCATCGGTTTGCACACCCTGCACCCCAAGCTATAATTTGAGACTCAGACATTTTTTTATTGCCAGCTTTTATTTGACTATTATGGTGATCTTGTTGCACCCCCTTGAGAATATTTGCTTCACACAAGTTAATGAAATATGCACGTATTTGTATTTTCTTCTAGCAACTTTGGTGAATTTCCCCAAAGTGTATGCAACTTTTGGATGAAACTGAGACATCGTCCACTCAACTCTGACAGTGACAGCCCAGTTTGCCTGCTGTTCCGACCGCAGACACTGTTAGTGGTCAGTTATGGGTTTATGGCCAGGGACAGAACTGTCTTCCATGCCATTTGTTGTGTCTGACCTTTAAGATGATGAAGCGCAGGGAGAGTGACCCCTGGCAGGATTTGTTCAAAGAGCAGCCTCTTGGTAATGGGGGGTCCAGTGCCTGGCAGCCTGCTGGGGGATTGATCAGCCCCTTACTCAAAGGCCAAATACAGAAAGCCTAGCCAGAGGAGAAGGCCATGCAGGACATGGAGCTATCCTCTGCTTTGAAGCCCTCTCCAATAGTTCAGCTGCTTCACTGCATGAATAAACATGTCTAACTCCTATCTGTTAAGCTGCACTTCTGTCCCTTCCTTCTCCTGTCCTCTTCTCTCCTGGATGAGCTAACAGTGACGCTGCTGCAGATGCAAAGATATGAGCGGAGGTCACGAAATCCTTTCTCTCTTTTTTTTGTTGCCTTTTCACTCTTTTCCTTCTCCCTTTTCTTTCTTTTTTGCAGCTCGTTCCCTCTCTCCCAGCTTCTCGCGTGAATACTTCCTGTGCTGCAGCCTTGTTGCACAGGATTAAATCCACTCATTTAGAGCTTGCATTGCTTCCACAGATGTCAGCTTTGAGATTGAAATGAGCTCCCCTTCTGCAAAGAGGCAGAGTTAAAAGGAAAATTCTGAGAGGGGAAGAGAGAAACTAAACAGAGATGCTTTTCAGTTCCAAGTGTGTAGCTTACAGTAACATGTAGGTTGTGGACCAAGGCCTGAAGTGACTGAGTGTGGAAATAAACTGATAATCATGAGCCACACCTATGGTGAAAAAACATCTTATGGCATTTAAATTTGGCTGTTGTGCTGTTGCCAGACATTTGGTCAGCTCTTTTTATTTATTTTTCTGACATCTCCTATTACACATGATTGATAAGTAAATGTATTTTGTGTTTCCTCGAGGCCTAACAAATATGTCAGGTGCATTTCCTTCTCTTTAACAAATAACAAGTATTTAAAATCCTGATTACTATCTTGATTTGTTTTTCTCCCTTGTTTTTTTTTTTTTTTTTTTTTTCTGC
>OMNN01053191.1:0-11240 GCA_900302755.1 Chromis chromis
GTGGAGGCCGTTGATTTGTACCATGCCCGCCGAGGAGCTCATGTGCTGCTCCGCGTGTCTGCCGAGCATGGCCGGGTGGTGAGCCTCGAACCCGCTGGGGGTGAGCATCTTCTCTCCAGGCATGGCGGCACCGGGATGAGCATAGGGAGGGATGCCGGCCTGCGACGTGTGTATGCTGGCCAGACCGGAGCCGGATAGCGGGGAGAGGCTCTGGCCCATGCAGGGATCCTTGTGATGATATGCGGGATACAGACTGTTCATGGGCGCCAGACTCCGGTCCTCCCGCATCAGCGTGAAACTGCCGCTGACGTTCCCGGGGATCCTCTGGTGGGGATGCGGGTGAGGATGATGGGGATGGTGGTGGTGGTGGTGATGGGGAGGAAACTTGTCGGACACGGTGGAGATGGGGGGTAAGGGCTGCAGGGGGGTTAGGGTAGTGTAAGTGCTGCTCGCACTCATGCCAGGGGGGGCTTCACACATGCTGATGGCTGGGTGCAGGTGTCCGGGGTGTCCGGGGTGATAGTCTCCGCTGTCCAGCAGGGTCGCCATGCCCATGGCACGGTGGCTCAGACCCCGGGGGCTCGGACGGGAATGCGGACTGTGGCCACTCAGCAGCTCTCCGTGACCGGCCACAGACTCATGGCTCACTCCGTGCAGGTCGCCAATATTCTCCATCGACAGCTGTGCGTTCATGATCCGGGCAGCGCTGTGGACAAACCATCTATCTGACCTACCGCAGTTAGCTGATGTCCAGAAGTCCTCACGTCCAGGAAAGTTCAATTTTCTTTTGTTGCTTTTCTTCTTCTTCTTGCAGTAGCCTCCTCTGCTATTGCCTCTTCTCTGTCCTTCTGTCTTTGATTATTCTCCTACCTCTGTCGCCGTTTTGCAGAATGGAAACTCCTTTATTTTCCGATTCCCCCTTTATTTTTCTTGATTTATATTTTTTATTTTTTTTTCTGATCCTCTTTATAATTCAAGCCCCCCCACCGCCAACCAGCTGTCCTTGCGCTCCGGTCGGGTGCCGCGCCATCTCTCTAGTTGTGTGTCTCCAGACTCTGTTCCACCGCAGCACAGATCACCGTCTACACATGCGCACTGGGGACACCCATCTCCTCCCATGCTCTCTCTCTCTCTCTCTCCCCCCTCGGTCTCTCTCTCTCTCTCTCCAACTCGCACCGCCCCGCTTTCTGACGTCAGCTACCTTATTAAGGAAGGGAGGTATCAAACCACCTGCTAAAAGCTGCTCTAACCCACATTCAGCAGCCCTTTATCTTCCCCTGCAAATGCTAATAATGCAAATAGAAGCCTCCCTCAAATAAAATCCTCACACAGGATCGACCAAAGCACCTGGATGCAGCTCCTAATGTTTAATTGTCAAGCGCAATTTGGAAAACGTTACATTCATTAGGGCTGTAATGAGGCTTTATCTTCAGTCCTCCTTAAATCATTAACTGCAAATGAAGTCAGCTTCCGGGTTCATTTGGAGTTGATTTTTAACTAGTGAGGTCTGGGATTCAAAATAAAATAAAAAAAAAACTCCAATGAAAATAATTCCCTTTAAAGAAAGCAGACGCACCAGAAATGGCACAATGCGCAATGATGGAATGGGCAGCTAAAGGGCCTGTCCATAAACTTACATCCTGTTTGTATTCATATGCACCACACAGATCCATTCTTATGAGACTACTTCAGCTGCACCCCCTTGACCCCCCTTCCAAATATATGGCGGTTTAACCAAACGAAGAAGACCGTGCTACCTTCTCTTTTGACAGAAAAAGATGAGCAGATGTGTCTATTGTTCAACCATTAGGCTTAACGAACCAAGCCCAGCATGTGTGTATGAGTGTGTGTGCGTGCGTGTGTATGTGTGTGTCCTATTTGGAAGAATCCTTATGTTTGAGAATTATTTTAGTGGCCAAATGCACAGTGGTATTAAAAATAAAACTCCCAACATGTTGATTTTTATTCAAATTGAGTGATTTTTATTGACAGAAGCTTCCAAATGAAGGCCTGCAAATCCACACAAACAGCAGTAAAAAATCCAACATGCTGACACATAACATGACTGGTGTCCCCCCCGTGTGTTGTGGTCGTGCGTTATGCGTCAAGCTCTCCAAAAAAAACAAACAAAACAAAAAAAAACAACAACCCTGCAGCCTGATCAGAGCCGGGCCCCCTTTGCTTTACATGTCAGGGGCCGTTTAGCCTAATAGAGCGGTACAGAGCGCAGGGCGTCCTCAGCCGGCCTGGAGGTGACAGCTTGCAGCGGTCAGTGTCCTTCTGGACCCCCCGCCGAATGAGGGACATGTCAAAGGTGACGCTTCAAGACTCCCAAAGCCAACATCTGCGGGGGGACAGATTAACCTTTCAGACTTTTCCCTGTCCTGGACCTGCTAGGGGCCCCGCATCTGTCAGGGCAACCCCCCCACAATAGAGCCAGCGCTCGGTTGAACGAGTTGAATAAAAGAACAGAAAGAAAAGAGAGAAGAAGTTAAACTGTCTCTGATGTGAAGTCAATGTCAACGGCGTGTGTGTGACGTGTGTCGAGACAAAAGGGGCCACTAATTCCTCGAAGTGTGGCTGTCCAAGCGTGCACATAATGGACTGTGGAGGCCGGCGAATGGAGCTCACAACAGGGAAACAAAAACACCGTGGATAGAATTATACTAATGTTAAAAATAGCTCCACTGTGCTGGGAGGTAGCTCATCAGTTTGAATAGAGTTTTATTTTTATGTATTTATTTACAATCAAACCATAATTTATCTTTATCACAATCTATAAAATGAAACAACTCTGTCTGACAATGAAACTTTTATTTATTGCGCTTTTACGCACAGGGACGAGAGAGAGAGCGCAGAAGGAGATGAGTACGAAAGGTTTGGCCTTACTTGGCAGCAAACCTCATCTACACATTCTCATACGGATCGATAGGCTCCTGCCACGTCTGCACGACCTGAGCTGTGTGTGTGTGTGTGTTTATATATGTGTGTGTTGCCTCTCTATGGCCATTGTGCAGAAATAGGCCCGGCCTTACGAGCATGTGACATTTGCTTTGCAGAGAATGTAAGAGACACGCTTTTCTGAGCACTTCTGAAAGAGGATACTTTTCAAACGGAATTCAATTCAATTAGTACAAAGGAAAAAACCGAGGCAGAGACCAACAAGTAGTGCAACACAGATCCATACGCATGTAGAAATGTAAGCGAGTTTGGAGGTGGAGGGGGGGAAAAATCTATTCTTTTTCTTTTTTTCGTCTCCATGGTCAAATCTTATACAAAAAAACAAACAAACAAACAAAAATATATTGTGCCAGAGCAAAGTGGGTGCAGGGAATGGGCACCGAGAGGCACTGTGTCAATTACTTACAGGTTTCACACTGATTATTAATCAGGGGCATCATTCCCGTGAAGCCCACAGCAGCATATCCGAGCAGAAACAATATAATGCCTCGCAGAGAGGACCGTGGATCAATATTTCAGCAGCTCTGCAAAATGACACAGCGTTGCGAGCCTTATAGATGTTCAAAATGACAATTACAGCTTGTTTAGGAACGAGCCTTTTGCTAAATGGCATCTGGTGAAACTAAACTTTTATAAATGAGCCTACTTGAGTTGGGCCCTGTCTGGTCATTTATGGCGCATGGACCCATGTAATATAAGGGCGCAAACATGCGGACAAAGTGAATTGGCCTTTAGAAAATAAATCACATTTGCTCTTGTTTTATCGTTTGGAAGCAATAAATTAATTTACTGGCTCACCTTTAAAATCTCGAGCTCCATAAATATGACGCTTGTCTACATTTAGATTATATGATTTAGATCCTCTGGATGATATTAAAGCTTAAAAATATTCGAGAATATATGAAATGATTCCTCTTGTTTTTAAAAAAATGTGCATTGCAGTGTTGGTGGCTGGCCTTTACAGCATATTTGAAGCATAGGCCTTGAAAACACACCACACCGCGCCAATCAATACTGAATAAAATTATAATTCCTGGAGGGGCTCAGGCTAAGGCCTGCGATTTGTTTTAATAAACAAACCCCAAAAATATCTGTTTTTTATCTGTACTTGGTCTGTGGCATTTCAGGCGTGGTCCATACTAATTATTTTGTATTTGACTGAGGTGATTATTTAAATTATGGAGTTATTTCTTACAGGGTTGCCAGCTTGTTTGCTAATTAAAATAGTATTAAAGCTGCTCTAATTGTGTCATTTTAACGCATTCTCTTTATTCTGCGCCTGAAAAGCAAAAGAAAAAGAAGTGATGTTAATTTAAATAAATAAAAAAAGCACTTTGCAGGCGACAAGCCAAAAAGACACTCTTTTTTAAAGCTTCTACTGTTTTAAATCCCATAAAATGAATTTAGGACGAACTGGTGTAAAGTTTTTCCAAAAGTAAAACATGAGATCAGCCTGATCAAGAAGGAAAATATAATCCTCAGGGCTGCAATTACAGACTGACTCGAAGTTTCATCAGTGTAATCAAGGAATTTACTTTTTATTTCTCCCTAATTAATCAAAATGCCTTCATGGCCGAGCAGCAGATGCCGGACCTGCTGCCTTGCTCAGGGGTAAATCAACTGCCTCTCTCCTGCGTTATTCCGCGTCACTTGCTCTGATTCGTGCGCTCATGTGAAATTAATAAGGCATCACTTTACATTAAGGTGTCCATATGCCGCCCAATTACTCCCTGTAACTTTGGTGAGACTCCAATTATGACAACAAAACCGTGTCAACGATAGCCAAACCAGCCCCACTAACTGTGCGCCTCAAACCCAGATGACTTCTTCCTCCAACAGGCTTCTGTGTGGCTTCAGGGACTTTTTATAATCCGTTTTGGGGATATTGAAAACCGTCTTGTTTAATTTGTGAGGAGACTTTTTTTTTAGAATGTAGTTTAATGCTGTATTTAAAAAAAAAATAATTTTGGTGCCATAATTTTTCAACTTTAAAAACAAAAAAGCTCAATAATTGATCCCACTTTTAGATGGATGTATTAATAACTTGACATTTTACAAACTCATAAATACAACTGAACTTGAACTGGAAAAAAAGACCACACTATGTTCGTTTTTCAAACTAAACTATGCAAATTATTTCCTACTTGCATAAATATTTCCTAATTTAGACGAAACCATTCTTTATCATTTTAGGCCCGAGCATTGGTGTTTTATTTTATTTTACGCTGCGTAAAATTACATCACCATGTATGTATTTGGTTTTATCTGTCTGATAACAACATGAGGGTGGGGCTCATTTCCAATAAGAGACTTGACAGCATGTTTTGCGGCATAATCATCCTTTGCGGTGCGTCAGTGTCTTCTGCATTTAAATCCTCTTAATTCCAAATAAATGCGTAAAAATGCGCAAGGCCCATTTTTATATACCCAAATACCTTACCACACCTAAACCCTGGAGTGTATACGTGTGTGTGGGCGTACAGATGACCATATATCATGCATCTATCATTAGGAATAGATTTTTCTTTTGTTTAACTTAAAATTAAACTAAGCTCGTATTTAAAATCGCACAGCTATTACAAAGCAGATCCATGCGTAATTCGTTGTAATATTGCCCACTGCGCAATGACACTGCATTATTATGGGTGCATTTAATTTAACCGAATCTTTAAATAAGAAAAAAAAACATATTTGGTCATAAACTGATGCCAGTATGCAGATATTATGGGATGAAATGTGGCGCAGCAGCTGTGAGTTTGCGTGCAGATGCGTCACGGTGCAGAGAAACAGTCTGATGGTGTGCGTCAGATTCGGACAGCACCCTTTTTTCCCCCTCCACGTCTCTTCTCAACAGGGTGCCAGGGTTCAAATGTCTGCATTTAAACTCTTCTTCTTCTTCTTCTTCTTCTGCGCCACACATAACCACGGACATGCACACGCACGACCAACCAGCGCGCACACACACTCACACTGTAGTCCCCGACTTTACCGCAGGATCCCATTCTGTCATGCATCTTTATCATCCTTCCATACAGCAGCGCACAGAGCCACAGAGCCTGAACGTCAATTTACATAAACTCTTTAACTCCACCATACGAGCTGCAAATAAAAAAAGCAGCAGAGGATGCGCGTTTCTCCTCCGTTATAGTGTTTGTCCAACACTCATCCTCCTCCTTCTGCGGTTCCAGCGGCTTCCAGCTTCTCTCCAGAGCCGCCACAGTCCCAAATCCTGACCGAGGTAAACATCCTTATAGCCGCTGCATGCGTCCACCGTTTCCAACCGCAAAACATTCTCCGTTCCCCCCTTGCATAAAGCCCCTCTTTTTCCTGCTCCGGTGCCGAGCTTCTCTCCGTGCTTTTCTCGATGCAGGCGCATTTGAATAGCTGGCCGGTGTTGTTATGGATCCGTGCGCACTGAAAGAGAATCAGTATGCAAATTGTTTCAGTATCAATCGAAAGGTTCGATCCGCCTGAGCGTCAGCCCCTTTGGCACGAGGAGCTCCTTCGCTGCATAAATGTTTATAATGATCCCATATATTAACACACTCACACACACACACACATACGGATGGATGAGAGAAATACTGGACTAAAATGTGACTCAAATAGTTTTTTGCAGGATAAATAAAATGTAAATTTAGGGATGCAGATGGAGCCTCCATGACTAAGACTCAGACTTGATTTTTTATAAGAGAAATAAACCCACAGTACAATCAGGGCAGATCATATATGTCCTACTGAAGTATTTATGTGCTACAATTAATATTTAATCTTTTATTCATTTAATTTTTCTGTTATCACTGGAGGTTATATGTGCATATGCTCAAGTATAATTACACCCTTGACATTCGATCAAGGCTGGATTTATATTGGTTATTTTAGCATTGCACCATAAATTACATTTTTGCAGACACAAGACAAGTGTAACCAGTTGGCATAAGCTAGTGAATGCTGAAAATGTGAAATGACCACTCATTGCGGTCAAGCGGTTTGAATAAAGCAGCTTTCAGCAGGCTGTCACATTATCATGTGTGGCTGTGTCTGTTTGTCATATTCTGATACAATAATCCCACTAAGTCTAGCCTACAGGGGAGAGTAGCAGCGCTGATAAACACACTGCCGAGGAGAAACACCTGGGCAAGTGAGAGGAAATGAGAAAAAAAGGGTAAAGGTAAAATAAGTAAGGGGGTGAAAACATGAGAGCAGCAGAACGGGAGGAAGTGTAGGAAGAGGAAAAGGAGAAAGTGGAGCGAATAGGTGACAACATGAGTGGATCTGTGAGTTTAGGTAATCAAGAGGGGAGAGAAGATGAAGGAAAAGAGAGGAAGGGCAACGAGAGGTGAGGGGAAAAGGCTATGGCAAGGGCAGGGAGAAGGAGAGTGTGGTCAGGAGGAGATAAAGCATAGAGTCCGTTATCCATCTGTCCCAGGGTTAGAGTTTGGCCAGCTGAGGGGGTCAGGGGTGAAGGGTCAGGGAACCCTTGACCTGAGGGCTCCGTGGTCAGTGCGCTGGCAGATACACACTGGGGACCGGATTATAAGGTAAATAAAAAAGAGTGGATGATTTCTTTCTGTTGTAGCTCACAGAGAGATGGATTGTATTTGTTACTAAAACAAGGATTAATTCAGTTCAAGTTAGCTTAGATGAGATGTATTTCATTCCTCCCTCTCCACTTGTTTGACATGGTTTACTGCCATCTGAAGATTTTAAAAATGTTTTCAACAAAAAATGTGTTTATATCCGCTTGATTGTGAATGAGCATATATACATGATGTCATTACTTTATATGGCTCAAGGTCCATTCTGGAGCTCTCAGTCAAATCACACGATCTCTTTCCTCTTGTCATGTTATTGCAGTTGTTTAAATTTCCTTTTTCTTCAGCGCACTTTAAGGACTTCTCACTCAAATTAGCTTGCAGATGTGCCGTAAATATATATATGTGTTTCAGTTGCTCCTATTTTAGTGACTTGAAATATAATTTATTGTATTTTTGGTCATGAAAGTGTCTATGTATGTGTTTTTGTGTATCAATCAAGTTTCAGCCTCTTCTTTCTATAGTAAAAAAATCAAACATGCCCTCCTGAACTTACATAAAAGGTGTCTTAATTATCAGTATTTTTTCCATTTGTTACATTTACATCACAAAGATGTTAAAGATGATTTATTTATGATTTGTACATTACAGTACAGTAATCGTGTCCCAGGAAGCTGAAACACTCAGAAGTGGATATCACTGTTTAAACTTTAATAATGCTTTGAACAGGAGTGTCCCTCTTGATCAGTTAAGATCTTCTCAGCCACTTACACGAGGAAGTGCCGCATTTAATAACTAGGTTCCACCTGTTAAAAGTGATGTGTGTGCAGCGCGCACTGTGTGCAGATTTAACAAGGCGCTCAGTGGTTAGGTCAAGGATTGCTGTCCTTTACTTGTGCCTGAAAATCTATACCTGAGAAAGGGGAAGGATTATATATTTTATGTCAACAAGAGACTGTCCTCTCCTTTGTGTGTGTGTGTGTGTGTGTGTGTGTGTGTGTGTGTTTGGCTGTGAGCTTACCACTGTGCACAATAAGCCACTGCAAGCATGTGTGTGGGGAAATGTAAGTATTGAGTGTCTATGTGAGGCAGGAGGAAACAATGTGTGTGGAGTTTAAACATAACTAAACCTCTACATATGCAGGTAAACTTCTTTGTGACTTCTAAATGTAATCTTGTGTTTTGTTCCTGGAAACTACATATTTTTTCTCATTAAGTCAATGATCAGCAGGAAATTTAATGTCAAAATGGAGATATCAGCTAATCAGAAGCTGCATAAGATCATTTTACAAGGCATGACTGTATGTCGAGGAGGTGTGAATGCAGACGGGCAATTCTCTCTAAATACTAAGATAACTGTTGGATAACAGTGGAATCATTTTTCAATTTGTCTGCACATAAGCCTACAATAAACACCACAATGCGTCAGTTTATAACCTTGATAAAAATATTAAATTAGTACTTTTTTTCCGCATGAAATTGGAGGCCAAGATTACACTGATGCCAGCAGCATTTCTTATTAGTTTCCACGCCTCCAACTGTCAAATTTGTCATTTAAAATTGCCTTTCGGCCTCTTTGCCTGAGGCCAAATCATGGCCACATATTGTAAATGCGCCCGAGTGCTATCGCTTAAAAATGCAGTTTATAAAGAAATATTGTGTTTTATCATTTACGTGAAGCATTTAAATGCAGGGATGTTAAGTGAATCGATCCACTCGGCTGCTGCTGTATTTATAATATGTATGTGCTGATAAGAACATGGGCTTTAGAGTCAGTCACTGCAGGTGAATGTTTTAGGATGAAGTCAGTGATTTTTCCTTTTTTGTTGCTCAAAATATAATGAATCCTAACTAATTATGACATGGTGTGTCTCTGGGTTTGTTTGTGTGTGTGTTTGGGGTTTGTGAGGGGTGCAGGTGGTGGGATTAGTAAGGAAAGTGGCTGGGGTAAGGACAATGATAGCTGCATCTAAAAGAGGATTACACAGGTTCCCCCTGTCATCATGTACCTGCCATTATGGGATTACGGACACCACTTCCACCTTCTCCATTGAGCACTGCAGCGCAGGGCAAAGCCCTCCAAATACCTCCACACTCATACAGGCTCAAAGCCGCGACAAGAAGGGGAATGAGGGTGGTCGTTTTCAGGTCAGCAGGCGCAGAGCTGCCTGTTGGAGGCTGGGGTTTATTACATGTTTGAATCCCATGATTTAATCCAAGATGCCACTGTGGATGATAAAAAAAACAAAACAAAAAAAAAAAAAAACACAATTTAAACCCTTGGTATGCCCCCAAACACAAACACATAGGTCTGTTCCATTCACAGATATGCACACAAGCACAAAAGCATGCAGACAAGTGCTAATGTTAATGTGTGCAGGAGACACACACTGTTGATACACAAACAATGAATGAATGTGTGAATGAATGGAGCCATAACTGCCCACCGCACACACACACACCCACTCTCTGTGTAACAGTGAATACTGATTTGGCACAGTCTCTCATGATATCTATTGTTCATTAGTCATTGTTATCCCGCTTTGATGTAGCTGTAATGGGCTTTAGATGTGTAGACCGGCTCCATAAAGACCCCTGTTTAGTAACGGCCACAGTTTAAATGCTCTTAATGTGCTGCCGAGGTGTGGGGAGGGGCCAGGAGCTGTAAATCACAGAGAAACGAAAGGGGGGGTTTGAGGTGAAGAAAGGAGCGATTGGAGAGGAGAGAAGAGGAGAGACGAAAGGAGGGGAAGCAGGGAGGGAGGAGGAGAGGAGGTTCAGGGACGAGGGAATGGAATCTGTGTGTGTGCATTCTGACGAGGCAGAGAGAGCCTCCCTCCGAAACTGCAGACATGTTTACACAGCACAGGTTCACACAGTCACACACACACACGCACGCACAAACACACTAGTTAAGGTGCTCCTGTGTCATGTGCATGCTTACATTGAGTTTAGCATTGAGCTCGGCGACAGGGGATTAAACTAACGTAACTGTGTGTGTGTGTGTGGTGTGTGTGTGTGTGTGTGAGACCTGCCCTGTTCCCAGTAGGGACAGAGCAAACAGACAGAGGCAGCTATCAGCCTCTCCATTGTATTCATCTGATCACTAATCTTCAATGGTTAAATCATTATCCATCCACCACCTTCGCAAAGGGCCAAGCAAACACTACTGGGCTGTCACCAGGCAGCACCATCCCTTAATATGTTACTGACACGCACGCACGCACGCACACACACACACCCACACCCTCATACAGTACATACACACTAACTCCAAGAGTGTTACGAAATCTTTATTTTAACACACAAATACAAGCATGTGCTTTACGTACACATCCACACACACACTCACACACATTGTATGCATGTACATATGTACAAATGCACAAAGAACAAGAGTTGTTGCCATCTCCAGGTCTGAGGGGCCTCCATCACTCCCAGCAGGATACTCGGGGCAAATCTAATTGCAGGTAAATGTACAGTGCTGCTCTCTGTGGCTCCTGTGTGGAAAAGATGGGGAGGAGAGGCCCAGCGACATGGTTAGTATTGGTCGGGATGACTGATTGGCCCTGCCCTAACTACATTAGACTGTGGAGAAGTGGCTGGCTCCCTTTCCCTCCCCCCCCACTGCACACCGCTGCTCCTCCACTCCCTCTTAGCCCCTCTGCTCTCTCGGAGATGGCAGAGGTAGTCGGCGGGGGCTTCGGCGGGGCTCCTACGTGGGGGCGCCGGGCGTGACCCGTC
>OMNN01053192.1:0-10019 GCA_900302755.1 Chromis chromis
TGATATATTATCAGGGACCCCCAAGCTCCCATAAACTAGGGTGAAATATTTTTTTCCTCCTAAAATAAAAATTCATGCCATAGAGGGTTAATCACAAGTTGTTAGATTAGTTTTGTATTTATTTTTTTAACCTGAATGTTGACCCAATTGTGCTTGGAATCCTAATTCTGTGAAATACAGTGGAGATGTTGGAGAACCCTCTCATTTCACGCGTCCACAACTTCCAAATCATATGCTAATGATTTTTAAAGTGCTCACGTGACGTACAGTCTGTTTAGTCAGTTCACAAAGAGCAAGATGGGAATGCAAAAATATTAATCTTCGAAATGGATGAAGGATAAAATCTTGAAGAATTAACGAATAGCGAGTGAATATTTAGATGTTTGATTTCTTGGATCTCTCTATTGGCAGAGTCTGTACCAAAGAACATATTGTTAAAAATAATTGAAAGCTTTGAAAGCGGAACAAGAAAAAAGCTTTAAAAACTGAACAACTGAACACTGAACAAACTTTTACAACTGAATACCTCTTTCTATCCAACCCTACATAAATATATATACACTAATCAGCCACAACACTGAAGTTGCTCTCCTTTAAAAAATCTATTTGACTTTAAAACTGCAGTGTATCATGACGTTGATGGTGGGGCTTTAGAAATCTCTGTTCTTGTTCAGATTCCAGCTCAAGCATGTTTGTCTTGTTGCTCTAATATTACAGCTTGTATTGTGTAGTGTTAAGTAGTTTCAGAGTGTTTGAGTAGAGTCACAGGTGAGCTATTGAGCTTGAACTGTGTTTAAGTGGGAGGGGTGAGACGAAAGCAAGACAAGGACTACGTACAGTCGTGAACAAAACACTTGAGCCAGCATGAAGACCTATAATAAATCTAAGACACTGTCATGAATCAGTGATTTGAGGACCCAAATACAGTCACAAACAACAGGTATTAAAGGAACCAAAAGGCGAACTTTAATCAAAAAGCTGAACCAAACCATGGTCCAGATAAAGCAAAACCACTGGAAGCTGGCAAAGATAAACCAACAATCCAAAAAGGTAACAAAAGCATGTCATAAACTGAAACAAGAAATAAAGTAGAACAAAAAGTTCAAAAAATTAAATGTGCCAAGTGGAGGCAGGTGAACAGGAAGTCTAACATGAGGGAAGCAGATCAGGTAATGAACAAGACTATTTAAACACTCAGAACCAATTGGGGAAAGGAAACAGGTGAAACTAATCAGGGATATCAAAAGAAAGGGAACAGATGGACGAAGAACAGAAGTAAAAAGTTACTCATAAAGAAGGTCAATTTCAAAATAAAACAGGAAGTAACTGAAAAGTGACATGGAACTTGCACTGAGATACAGGGAACATATAAAAGGAAAACACAGGAAATAATCACAAAAACAAACCAAACCCAGAAACCAAAACCAGTGTCCATGACATGTGCTTCAAAGATTCCATCACAGACAATTAGGAGTTATAATTGTCTATGCAGGCCATAAAATGCCATAAAATACATGGTCTTTACAAGTGTATGTAAACTTTTGTTTACGACTGTAGATCTGCACATTCTAGAGATAACAATAGTGTAGAAATTAAAGCCATTTAGACATAAGAGGGGATTTATTGTGGAAATAAAATCTAAATATGTAACTATGATACATATAGATACATTTTAGGAGTTAAATCAATGACTGGAGAAAGACTTCAAAATCACTGACAGGTGAAGTGAATCACTGTAAGTGTCAGTTCTTGAAGTTGATGTGTGTTGAAAACATGGGAAATGGGCAGCATAAGGATCTGAGTGACTTTGACAAGGGCCACACTATGATGCCCTAACCCAACCCTAATTGGTGATTAGTACGTTGCAATGGTGTCCCAAGGATCATGGGTCAAGGGCAACCAATGATGCTGTTACGTCCCCGTGAAGTGAACTAGAGGATGAGGGGAGTAACAAAAGATGTATTGAAAAACTGTGTTAAAGGAAGAGGAAACTGATTATGATGTGACAAAAAGCAACTTATTTACAAATTAAAACCAAAATAAATTAACTTAAAGAGAGCTTCTTAATAAAAATGATGAAGCCAATCCGATATTCAGTGAGCATCACATATGCTTGGCTGGGGCAAGACACAAGGACACCGACACCACACAGCAGACTAGCTGCCGATTTGGCCCACTGGCAACAAAGATCAGGGCTGCCTGGCTTTTAAGCTCCAACATAATTACAGAGTGGCCACAGATGCACTTGGCAACTCCTGCTGCTGGACCATGGAGCAATGGAAGATCTGAGATATCATGCGAATGACTGGTTGTGTTATCTGGTCAAGGTGTGGCAGCAGGGCAATGGTCTGCTGGGGAAACCTTGGGCCTTATCAATCATATGGATGTTACTTTACCGGCATGCACCACCAACCTAAACATTGGTGCAGACCATGTTCTCCCCTTCAGGGCAACAGTATTCCCTGACGGTCCTCTTTCAGTTATTTAATATGCCATGCCTCACAACAAAAAAACTGCTCAGGAGTGGTTTGAAGAACATGGCAGAGTTCAAGGTGTTGACTTGGCCTCCAAATTCCCCAGATCTCAATCTTATTGAGAATTTGCTGGAAAAACAAGTCTGATCATGGAGGCACTACCTCACAACCTAAGCTTCTGGTGGATTGGTGTATATTTATAGCATAATTCACAACAAACTACCTCTTACCATTTGATCTTTCTGTGTGGTGTCTGGGCTGACCACAGACCACTCAATGTCGAGCTCTCCTGTATCAAAAGGACTCGGAGTATAGCTGCAGCCCAAAGTCACGCTCTCTCCTTCCGCCTTCTGGATGGTCTGCGGGCCCGTGGACGTCACCTGCATCGCTTGTGTGCGCCTTAATTCTTCAGAAATTCAGACAAGTCTTGAAATTAATGACAGACACATATTAGCTGCTTCTTAATCCCTTCTTTCAATTGTCGAGGGTGAATATTATATGTCTTCTTGTTCACTGAGCCAGTTTATGGGTTTAGTGTGCACTGCTGTAATATTGATTCAGGAGCTTTACTCAAAGGAATGCTGGTTGAGAAATAACAAAAACACAAATGTAATTGTTAAACCTATGAAAAGCACTTACAGTTGTTTAAGCTGAATGTCATACATCCTTTACAACTAGAATTAGCTACCCCCCTTGGTTACATCCCTCTGACAACCAGTCAAGTTGCAGTTTACGTCCATAGAACTTCACCGAACAATAGAGCCAACAAAGATGCAGCCATGACAGTAGGCAATTCTTCAAACATGGAAGAAGCTACATTTTTAAAATATGGATCCTTCACACCCATCTTCAAAACACTGAAGGTCTATAGAAGCACCACATTTTTAGATCACCAATTCAGAGTCTGACCTAACTGGAAATATGGTCCGACTCTCATCCTCTGTACCTAAGTTATGAAGTTGAATAATGGCCAGAAAAGTGGATAGAAAATGTTAAAAAACTTATGCTGTCATAATTAGCATGTGAATTCTTGAGTTTTTATTAGATCGCCGTGACATTTGACCAAAATTCAAATCAGTTCACCCTGGAGTCCAAGAGGACAACTGTGCCAAATTTGAAGAAATTCCCTCCAGGCGTTCCTGAGATATCGCGTTCACAAGAATAGGATAGACGGACTGACAATCCAAAAACACAACGCCTCGGGGCACGACTGTGGCTGGCACAGAGGCATAATTAAAAAATAGGTCAGTGAGCAACACATCAGAAAATATTTGATTTAGAGTGTAAGTATGTATACAACTCTTGGTGAACTAATCTTAAACAGCTCCGTATTGGTTTTGCCACCAGGCACTTCACAGTATGTGAAAGGTTAATGAGAGAAAGTAGCATTTGAAATGAGCTCCACAACAAAGGGGGCACAATTAAAAACCAGTCTGCTTGGACTGTAGTGACACGCCTGTCCTGAGGATGAAACAAAAAAAAATGTAAGTGCATGCATAATGAGAAAGCTCGAAATAAAGTCATAATAGCCTTTCGCAGGTATGCAACATAATTATGTCCTTCAGGGGCTCATCGTTTACAAGAAAGGAGGAGAGCGCTGTCATTAAAATGTCTCTTTCATCGGTAAAACTAGCACGGCTGCTTTAGTGCATGATCCAAATCTGATCCAAATTTTAAAAAGGCTGCCATAGACAGTGAAAGACGAGGAGAAATATGCTTAAATGTGTGGCGAATGGGAAGCTTATACCCGCAGTCTACATCCGGTCAGTCAGACTAGTTTCAGTAAAACAACTGGTGTATTGGTTTTAAGATAAGATAAGATAAGCCTTTATTAATCCCACAGTGGCGAAATTTGCAGTGTTACATCAGCGAAGATAGCACAAATAGTATTTTATTGCAGTGCTTAAAGGTGCATTTTTATAATAATAATTCTACCTTTATTAATCCCCTTGGGTTGGCAGTGCAGCGCCCAGGAGAGCAATTCAGGATTAAGGGCCTTGCCCAGGGGCCCAACAGTGGCCACAGTCGGGGATCAATCCTCCAACCTTCTGATCAGAAGCCAGTTGCTTAACCTGTTGCACCACCACTGCCACCATTTTTATATTAATGTGCATGAAAATAAACTAATTTTTAAACCATACTATTCATACTACTTAAGTAAAACTTCATTTAAAAACTTTTAATAAGATTAAAATGTGCTGCTCAGTGTTTTGAGAGACACACCCTGACGAAACAAAGAAAAAAAACCTATGTGAGCTCAAATCCCAAGAACATTAGGGATCCCACAGTCATCTCTAATTATCAACTCAAAGCCTGATTGGACAGACTACGACTGCCATGGCAACATGGGAAAGCTTACACCGCTGAGGCCTACGTCTCAGCAGTGCTCCACAGAGAAAAGGCAAAAAGGTCTCAGTTATCATTTATAAAAAAGACAATTTATTCAATGCCATGTTGTGAAAAACAGTTTACCTTCGGTATACTTAGCCCATATGTGTCTGCGCTTGTATTTCTATGGTTGGGTGTCTGCATTGTTACCTGTGCTCCAGAGAGTTGCAGTGCACAACAACAAGACAGACAGCCAGCTGAGGCAGGAAGGCGTCCTCAGAGTGCAGCTTTGTCTGAACATACTGCTCCTGCATAAAAGAAAGCCATAAGCTATTGAAAATGATGAATACAGTGTCCTTACATATATAACACATGGTGGCAGATGACACTGTGCACTTGTAAGTGATATTAGCTCAAATAAAAAAACATTGCATCCTTGCAGTGCATCCATACGGGTGAGTATATTGCTTACCTGAATGCTACATCCAAATGTCTGTCTGTGGAAAACAAAGGGACAAACAGCAGTGTGATACCTGTTGCTCTCGCTTGACAATGAGCCCCTCCTTCACCTTTACCTCATTAACATAAAGCCTTCCGATTGGATGACGCCTCCACCAGTTTTACCTGTTCACCAAAAGGCCTCCATGGAATCACTATTCAGCTGGTAATACCGCTTTTAACACCTTCTAACCTCCCTAAAACGCTTTGCAATCACAATTAAATTAAACTAAAATGTGATTGAGGAAATCAGCATTCTGGCAGCTGAATAACAGCAAGTGTAACTAGTGGAGCGACCAATAGATGGGAGACTCTGGGTGCTAATTTGATGAGAACTGAACTCTCCTGAAGGCACAAACATCTGCAGCAGACTGCTTCTTTCTGCAGATTCAGTATGCATTTGTTTATTTAGTTGTATGTAGTTATGCATGTTCATGAATACTGATATTATTCATAAACTTAGCTTTCATTGGAGTCAGTTTTTATACAAAAATGACTGAAAAGCAAATACATAATCCTCCTCCAGGGAACTGTACACTGCCTCTTACTTGTTGCAGACACAATATACCACATACCACTTAATCACATCTCATTTGTCAGGCGTCCGTTGTTTCCAACAATAAGGAAGACAAAAGAAAGCACACAAGGTCTCAAGTGACAAGAAACTGGTTGTTCCGAAAACACAACCCAGCAAGGTTTGTGTGTATTACCGGGATGTTTGAGAGAAAAAAAATGCAGAGCTTATCTCTGTGTCACATCTACGGAGAAACAGCCTTCATAAATGAGAAACAGTGGGGTATCCTTCAGCCGAAAATGGATTAGAGGTAGAAGATAAAGACCTTTATCTGTGCTGGAGCTGTACGCAAATATTAAGCACATCCTTAAAATCTTTGTTTGAATTTTCTCTGGTGGTCATTGCGTGTATTTCACAAGCTTGGTCAATGTTTAAATGATATATTTTTGATTTATAGCCACCTTGTGATGAAGTAACACTGTCAGAGACATCTAAAAGTCAGTTAAGCTCCCCCCTGACCTAATACACCCACTCTTTTCAAACTTTGTGGAGCTTAGTTCATGTAGAGTTTTCCGAGTAACTGCTTTGGAGAAGGTATTATTTGTCTGGGATGGATTTTGCGGGAAGAAATTATATTTAAGGGCTTTAAAAGCATGAGACTGGCATTTTTTTTCTTTCCAAATTACAACGTGCGTCCACTCAAGTGGCTCCAGGTCATTTTCATTGCAACCTCATGTCACCGTGACACAACTGAACACAATAATAGCTTCATATTCTTCTTGTACCCTCTTGTCAAAGCCAACATCTGGCATAGAGGTGGACAGGCAAATCAGCTTAAATGGTTGTTAGAAAAAATCAACTGGAATAATGGTTCAGCTGTGCTGTGTCACCGAGTATACTGACGTGATCGCAGAAAAAAACAGATGATGGAAAGTTTTCTTCTTAAAGACTCCCTCTGGTGAAAATTAATTAGTTTGTTTTTTTGTTTTGTTTTTACCTTGTAAACATGTTAGTTTGGTGTGTTTTTTTCTTTTATACAACAATGCAACCAAAAATTACATCCCTATCCAAGTAAAACACTTAAAAAATGTATTTTCTGCTGGATTCTAGTTGTTTCTGTCACAAATACATTTCAAATCAACACATCTTTGCCATTGATTTTATTGCTCCTTTTTAGCCAACCAATTATAGATGGAGCAGGACTCTTTCCCCTGGTAACCCAAAGAAAGGAGGTAAAGCTTCAAACATGTACTGAAAAGGTCATATTTTAACTCATTTTCCTAAACCTGTTTGGTGCTGGAGCAAGTGAAAAGGAAACAATGAAAGTAAAATGGTCCACATGGGGTGCAAAGCCTGGTCTCTTGGGTGAGGGTTCAATCTCCTCTCCCGCCTCCTTACATGGACTTTGTGGGTCAGTTAAACTGAAATCTTTTCCTCCATAGGTGAGAAAATACGTTAGTTTCAAATTGAACTTGCATTTCGAAAGACAACAGTTTTGTTGTATTGAAACAAAATTTTGTGGAGGCAGGGTTGTTTTTATATGCTAGAAGTGCTCATGTTCAAAATAAGCACTCATGGTGGAGCATTTCTACTTTGAAACTGCAGTGTAGCGAAAAACATGGATGCAGATTTCTGGGGTTTCATATGTAACAAAGCAAAGGAACCAATCCTGTGAACTTGTGGGGTAAAGCTTTCTGTATTAGCTGTCTAGGGTCAACAGGGAAGATAAGAAAACCAGATGTTCTTGGTTAAGTACCGCAATGTATCGCTTAGTGACATAATTAACAAAAGAAAAGGTGATGATACAACAAAGAAAACAGGACTGCTGGGTGTTGCTAAATTAAAGAACCAATTAAAACCAAATGAATGCTAAGAGAGTTGTAGTAGGAGTTGGAGCTCCAGGCCAGTTATCCATGACGGCAGACAGGTGGGGTCTGGAGCTCTTCAGCCAAATGTAATGAAGACCATACAAACTATCTCCCCACACAGAGGCCACAAGGGATCCACCACAAAAACAGAAGCCAGCCACCAGTGGCTTCAAACACGGTTGCCCAAGTTACTCCAACTTGCCATTGTGTAGCATTGAAAAGTTTTGCAGTGTTGGCGCAGAATCGTAGGTGTGCTGGTGCTGCTGGAGCTGCAACGAGAGGGAAAGGAGTAAGTGCATAGAGAGAGTGTAATGTCACATCTAAACCAATTTTAAGCAGGAAATGATTATTTTCAATGAAAGAACTTCTACATATGTAGCTTTGATACTCATAGATGGGTTTTAGAGGGTTAAATCAAGAGATTGGCCTTTTTTTCTGAATTGCAATGTGTGTCCACATGACTGCCTCTGGGTCATTTTTGTCAAGACCTGTGTCACTGTGACACAGCGGAGCACAATAATAACGACATCTCCTTCTTGTATCCTCTTGTCACAGTCAACATCTGGCATGGAGGGGGACGGACAGCCAAGCTTTAATGGTGAACATTAATGCTAGTTAATGGCAACAGCTGTTGATCATCAACGTGACAGAAATGGACAGATGACAGAAAGATGCGCTCTTAAAGACCCCTGGAAAATCAAGTTTTTTACCGCACAATCATGTCCATATGGTGTTTAGTAATATGCTGGAAGATGCACCATGAGTGAAATAAGCAGTCAACACCACATCAGTGTCAGCTTGTTACACCTGTATTCAGTCTCTTCTTGCTCATCTACTGTGTATTGATACAGCCGCATGCTCATTTACATATTTTTCTGTTCCTGCTGTCAGACTAAGTGGGCTAAAATGAAATAATATGAAATAGTGGCCTGTCACAAATGCAGAATAAATCCAGGTTAATGACAACAGCTCTGCGGTGTACTACATCAACATTAAAAATGAATGAGAAAGTTAAAGGCAACTAAAGGTTCTCGTCTTGACTTTACAGCTAATGCAACCTCACACCCTGGCTGTTTTGCACAGGTTTGCCTGTTCGCGCTGAAAGACTAAGCCATCAGTTTTGATTTACTAACTGCAAGCTGTTTTGGAAAAGGTCAGCTTTGGGTGAGAAACTTTCAGTCTGGGCAGATGGCTGGAACACAGAGAGAAACAGATTCAACTGGCTAAGCAGGGACGCACTCAAAGTCAATGAACAACATTATCGTGTACAGTAGGTGTGAAGTGGTCGTTGACCTGTTTAGCAGAGGTCCAATGTAACAGGTAGGCTGATGGCACGGAGCCTACATAGTGGAGCTCTAAGCAGCTTAAGAGCCCGATGCTTCCATTGGGGATCTGTGGACATCAAAACACAGCTAAAAGCAAAGAGAAAACTTAACCTACATCTGTAAAGTGGACAGAAACACGACTCCAAATGTACATTAACATCGCTCCATAGATTAATTGTTGGTAATAGACAACTATTTTGATAAATAAACAACTGGTTTGAGTAATTTTAAAGAAAAGAAAAGTAAAAATGATCAGATTTCATGCTCCTAATTTGAATATTTGCTTGTTTTTCTTTCCTCCTCGATGACATTTAACTGAATATGTTTGGGTTGTGGACAAAACAAGGACTTTTGATGTAATTGTTGAGTTCCCGGAAACATTTTTTTTTACCATTTTCTGACATTTTGTAGACCAAAAACAACTAATCAATTAACTGAGAAATAATCCCTTAGATTAATCAACACTGAAAATAACATTTTCTTGGAAGAACAGCCCATTGGAATCCATTTCCACTCAGAGTTCAAACTGGACATCTCAAGTCAACAACCAGTAAAAGTGATGGTGTACCAGATTCATTTGCCTGTTTTTCTAGTCAGTAATTTTTATCAGCGTGTGAAAGTTTGGACTCTCTGGGATTATTGTTTCCAGAGCTAGAAAACAGCTTCAGTGAAGACAGACAGAAATGAAGACACAAGAAAACAGGCCATCCAAACAAACACAACAGGGAGCTTCACTGTTTGGACATGAGGAAATTCCAAGGAAAAATACAAGTCTGACTTGTTCCACAAATGCTTGGTTGGTTTGGTTTTCACTTACTGTATGTCAGAATCCTGCTTTAAAGGAAATGCATCTGTTTTGTTTGAATAATGATCTGACTGTCCATAATTTCTGAAGAAAACAAGTCGAGTAAATGAAGCTCAGCCTATTTCTTTAAATTATACAGTTTATACAGAGAAATTATGAGAATTTTTAATAGATAAATACTGTATATTGAAAGGCACTAGAGGACAT
>OMNN01053192.1:21259-43256 GCA_900302755.1 Chromis chromis
TTTGGGAAACAGTGATGGGCAGTTTTGCCAATTTGTTTTTTTTAGAATGATTTTTTAGAATGATGTTTTCTATCCCCACTTTATCATGTACCCAGTAAGCTATAACCCCTACTAGCCTGCTAACTGATTCATTATAAGCTAAATGATTAATTATTTAAGACATTTAAGTCATATCTTTGGATTATAGATAGCGGAGTGTTCAAAGAACCAATTTCAAGAGGTCACCTAGGGTTTGTTGGGAAACAGTGATGGGCAGTTTTGCTAATTTTTCTAGAATGATTAATATGTTAGAAAAGGAAATTATGAGAAGGAGTGAAAACTAGTAGCTGCAGCACTAGACTTAAAACTGACAAGAAAAGTATATTGAGAATAATCAGCTGCAGTCCTACTCCTTTGTACACCAGGCATGATGAGAATAACAATGAGAAAACAGGGTAAAATGAGGTATAGAGGATGTTTTCTATCCCCACTTTATCATGTACCCAGTAAGCTATAGCGTATACTAGCGTGCACTGGGTGAGAGGCAGGGCACATCCTTGACATTTTGCCAGTCTATCAAATTGCTAGCACATATTGACAGGCAAACACATTCACACTGACATTCACAGCTACTGGCAATTTAGAGTTTCCACTTCACCTAAGCTGAAGTGGAGCACAGTGGAGGAAACCCACACAGGCACGAGTAGAACATCAAACTTCACACAGATGTCCCAGTTGGCGAGATTGGGTTCACACAAAGGACCTTCTTGCCAAGAGGCAATTGTGCTGTGCACATACAAATCAAACACTGTAACATCCCTGTTTTATAAAAATGTAAGTGAAAATAAAAATGCATGTGAAGGAGTTTTAACAAAAAAAGACGGTCTGTTCAAACTTGCTCAGACTCCTCTTTTTTTTTTTTTTTTTACAGACCTGACCTGAGAGTTTGATCGAAAGAGCTGAGGGTTGTGACAGTGATGCAGCAATATTTGAACTTAGAGCAGCTTTACTGGCTTTAAAAGGACATTTAATGCTTGTGATTTTCTGCCATTTATACAGTTCAATGTTAAGGTTTCAGGAGTCAGGGTCAAAGTTGAGGTGAAAGTGTGTAAAAATGCTCTCTTCAAGTCAAAAACTAACCTCGTTTGTTGAATTAACGTAACCAACAGTGTCGTGCAGGCCCTCAAACATCAAACAAGGCATCTGAGGGTCGCACTACCAAGCAAGTTTGATATGGTCAGACTTTATTTGTGTTAGCTGGCTCAACAAAACCTAAACCCAGCCAGAGATAACAGGAATCAGCTTATTGATAGATTTTCTGCATCAGGCTCTGTTTACACTCCATAGAAGAGGGTTGGAGAGCTATGAAGAACATAAAAAAATAGCAAGAGAGGAATGCTGGTGGAAAATTGCAAGTAAGTTAATATATTTATTTTCCTGCTCAGTGTACTTTCAATGCCTGACACTTATTTCTAACATCACAGCTGTACAATAAAGCTCTTAAACTGTAAATGTGATACTGAATATGTGCATTCAGGTCTGACATTGCACCGTAATTAAGAATACATGGAAATCACTTTAGTTTTTGACTAAATCAAAGTGACCTTATTATCGTTGGAATATCCTCCAAAAGACTAATGGGTTTTCTAATCTGAGTTCTATTGGCAGTGATGAACTTGGCAGCGGGTCAGGTCCAAACATAAAAACACGATTATACATTTTCTGCATTACTAAATGGATGCATGTAGGTTCTCATTGCAACACGATGCCGACAGTAGATCCACTCAGCAAGTTTGCTGGTATAATGTATTCACCCAGCTGATAATTGATATCACTCAGAAAGAATTTGATTAGGAGAAGATTTGGTGAAAGGGTGGCAGAACCTTCTCTGGAATATGTTAGTTGTGCAGCATCAGTTACCATTGTGATCTCGGTTAACCTTCATGACACTGAAAACTCTGGTTTCAAGTTCAAGTTCAAGTGAGAAGTTGACAATTTGAGAAAATAATGAATATAAAGATATAGAAAACCAATTTGTATTGTTTGTTTTCATAGCCCCTGGAGTCTTCTTCCAAAAGCTGGCCAATCAGAGCAAAGAGGACATCAGAAGGGAGGCCTTAAGAAATAGGAACTATAATGACTTGTTCCAGACAGCAAGCTCCCAGGAACAGATCTGGGCTGTTATTTATTGTAGCAGCTTAACTGTATTACTACAACTTTGGGGATGCACAGTGGCCCAAAAAGCATTTTCTCCATACACAATCACCACAAAGGAACCGCTACAAAATAGTGAACAGATTACAAAGACAACCGAGTGAAGTGACTCTTTTTATGATCAGAATTCGACCCATTCAATCCAATAACATTTGAAAAGTCGAGAAAGAGCTGTATAAATAGTTTATTTCATGTTATTCATGTGTGGAGGGAGCACATCTTGGAACATTCTTTCGTCAGATGAAAATGGCGCCATCTTTATCCAGTGTTCAGTTCAATTTAATACATTCATGCCAGACAGAGACAGATGGGGCCAAGGTTCACACGACACAATATCAGCATGGAAATAGCCCAAAGACGTTGGGTGATGGGACCAAGTGAAGGCAACAAAAGCTGAGTAGCTGATGACAACTTAAGCTGTATGTTTTCTCTTTTCCTCTCATCATGCAACAACTTCCACAGACACGGGGGAAGCTAACGATAAGCTAAAGCATATTCCACTCCTACCGTCCCCTCCGTGCCGCCCACGTTGACATTACAAGTCAGTGTCAAACACACACTGCTTCGGTTGCCATTGTGTGTTTACATTCTTGCTTCCAGGTTGTGAAAGACAGCAAGGTTTGGTCGGTGGGGGCTAAAGCATGTAGTCTGTCATGTGTCTCAGCCAAGTCACAGTAGGAATCTGTGGCTATGTAATTATCTAAACAGACACAGCTTCTATCTTGAGGCAGAATATTGTGCAGTCTGAACTCTGCATGAAATAAAGAGCTCTTTTGAAGTCATCAATAGGGGCCTTAGAATACAAATAGAAACCCGACTATGATATGTCACGTTTACATGTAAACCTGACAAGTTCAATTATACAAGAATGTATATAACGCCATGATGCTGCCAGTGGATCTGTGGGTTAATGAACATTTTGTATTAACCACTTAGGGATTCAAGCCTTTTGTATTACATAGTAATTGGACAAACTAACATAATTACAAGGATTATTTTTAATATTTAAATCCTTTGCAAATGTTTGTACTTTGTGGACACTATCAATTGCTGGGTTTCCTCCCTTGAGTTATTTTGTTGGCGGATTCAGTTCCTGCCTGTTTGTGGGTCTCTCTGACTTCAGTTTTTCAGTTTTCTTTAATATGTGAAAAGCAGCTCACTTAGGTTGATATAAATTGAACGATACTCAATTTCTTTGCCTTAAGTTGAGGTTTTGTTTAGTTTCACGGTATGTTCTGGGTCATGATCCACCTGTATTGTCGAGTGCTGTCCAATCAGTTGTGCAGTGTGTGACTGAATCTGAGCAGGAAGTATAACTCTATACTGCCACTTCTACCAGCAGCCACATCATCCATAAATGCCCAGTTCCATTGGAAGCCACACATGTCCATGCATTAACACTGTCTCCGCCATGTTTGACAGATGATGTGGTTGGTTGGTCGGTTTCATCTGTCTAAAGAATCTTCCGTCCAGTTCCAGAACTGAGGAGGCTTTTTCAAATGTTTCATGGCCTTTCTGCTCTAGAGTGTTACAAATGGTTTGCTTCTTGAGGTAAACCTTCTGGATTTACATTCATAAAAGCATCTCTTGATTGTAGACTTTAACAATGATACTCCTCACCACACCTGTCTGGTGTTCAGGTGGTTCTCTTCATGGACACTACACAGGGACTCGTGCACTTGTGGAGAATGTGGTGAGGGATGACTCATCTGATCATACCACTTTCTTTCACACAATAAGATCCTTCTCCAAATGTTCATCGGTCTCTTTTTCCCTGTGTGTCGCACCGGTTACATTGGGTCATCAGGCGTGTGCTGTTAGCTGTGGTTTCCAAACCTGTTTCTGGGGGTCTTCCCCATAGATCTGGATGCAAATGTAGTTTTGGTACCAGTTACTTTGTGGTGATCCCTCTTTCAAGGTTACTTGGATCTTTTCCTCTTGACATCTTAATGCAAGATCCGAGTAAACTGGCCTTGCTCAACACCACAGAGCATTACTAGTTGTTGGTTGAACCATGCTGCGCACTTGTGTGGGTGCAATAATTGTGTTTCTTCACTCATTTGTTTTGGTTTTTCCTTTGTGTTATGTAGGTATACTCTTACGTTGTACCCCTTTTGTTTGTCATGTCCTGACTGGTTATTTCCTTCCATATGTTTTAAAAATTAAAAATATATTTTAAAAAAGACTGGTGACTAGGCTAAATGTTGTGAAGAGGGTTTCGTAATCAAGAATCAAAGAATTCTGTGATCATCCACTTCAGTTGGCCTTCCAGGCTTTTTGTTGTTTCTGAGCTTGCCAGCTTTCCCTCCTTTTTGCTGTACCAAATTGTGGATTTGGCCACTCCTGAAGTTTTTTATCTCTCTTTCTGATGGGTCTGTTTTCTTTTTTCAGCCTAATGACAGCCTCCTTCACTTGCATCAATACCCATTTGGACTGCATATTAAGAGCTGCCATGAACAGCTACCAAACACAGATTAAACACTTGGAATCATCTCCAGACCTTTAATCTCCTTAATTTGTCATGAATTTGGGAGGAAGCAGGCAACACCTGTGCCACGAAACCACTTATCAGTCGGTTGTTCAATTACTTTTGAGCCTGCAAAAATGGAGGGACAAGGAAAAAAAGGTCTGTAATTCCTAAACGGTTAATGCAATATTTTTGTTAAGCCTCTTAAATGAAAGCTGGAAATTACACTTTAATTGTGTCTTAATTGCATCCTTTCAGATCCATTGTGGTGTAACTTCTAATCAGTTACAAAGATTGTGTCACTGTCTGAATACATATGGACCCGAATGTATTTAACATGTAGTTTGGGTAGTTAAACAAAACCAAACTGCAGAATTCAGCAGATATAATTTAAAATATGCACAATTACATCTGGGTTTGCTAGTGGAAAGAAGTAATTACTCCTCTCCAGTTTATCACAGTTTCTGCACACTGTATTTGGAATCCATTGCATCCAAAATCAGTCAGAAAATTACAGCTTCGCCACAGCAAGCAAGCTGGAATTTACAAGCGAATCTGTGCAATTTGCTTATTGAATAAAACTGCATTTCTGTTTGTGTTTGAACAGGATGCTGAGTGGGCCCGGGTGACGACTGCTACCGGCACCTTCTTGTGTAGAGCTGTGATTGTCACCTGCCCCCCTCATTTGGCAGGTCAGTGTGCGTCTCCCACCTCTGTCGACTCGCTAAATGAAATTCTCACTGATGCAGAAGGCAAATATCCTCCTCTCATCACGTCAGTCAAATGTGGCAAACTGTGCATCCATGCAGATAAATCTGTGATTTTCCTAAATCTTTTTTTTTGGCTTGCGGGTGTGGCAGGCAGTCACTTTGGCTGAAGTATTAAATACATTCTGAGGTCAGGCCCTGGGCTCAGGGACTGCCTGGATTGGATGTTGAACCAGAGCAGGAAGTTAAGGCCAAAACTTTAAGTGGGAGCTAATGTCACATTTGTTATGGTTGGCTGTTGGAAAGTGGAAGTGATAAACATGTCTTCACCAACCTCACTGCAATCAAGCTACCAAGAAGGGAAAATAACCTATGAAATTAAAGCCATGCCATGAAGAAGACGCTTTATTGTCATTGTACACAAGAAACAACAAAACTTTGTTTGAGGCAATCCCTTGTAGCAGTTGCATGTGTGCAAGTATGTGTGTCAAACGGTGCAAATAAATGTGTATAAATAAAATAGAATAACAATAAAAATAATAATACTGTACAGGGTTCCAGAAAGTGCAGAGTTGCAATAGTCCGGTGTCAGAAAAGAAGGTGGGGGGGGTTATGCTGTTTCCAGCAGTCTCGTCACAGCCATGGGGTAGAAGCTCTGTTTGAGTATGGTTGTTCGAATGTTGAATGAGTGAAACCTCAAAATACATGACTGCAAACATCATTTGTTTACTCTTGGCTGTGGCCATCCATGTGAACTGACATCATGTTGTGCAGTGAAGCAGAGAAAACACATCCAACTCAACAGAATTTGATTTCCTCATGAGAAAATCCTGTATTCCGACTTCTAATCAGCTACAAAGTAAAATAGTGTCGACTTTGTTGGGTTTGGATTTAATATTTTCTTGCCTCTCACTTGATGCTTGTCATGTGTAGGAAGCACGCCGAGGCTGGAGTCGACGCAGGTTGAAGTTGAGGCAGGAGTCAGGGCTGGTTTCTGCCAGGTTTGGAAAAGGGGCTGAAGCTCAGGCTTACACTGGGTCTGTGCCTATTTGTACTAAGCTGGCAACAGATCTGTCACTCAAAGCCTCATACTCAGAGGCATGGACCATGGCCAAGATCCTTAATGAGACAGGTTTCAGAGCAGTGTTGAATTATGCAGCATGGATTGCTCTGGCTCGTATGCCGCGGTGCCACACTTTGGCCTTAAATCAGTGCCGGGGAGGTTGACAGGGACTCTCAAAAGCCAACGTCAGGCCAGTGATTGAGACGTCATCTCACCCAAAAGAAGTCGGAGGGATGAATTAAAAACAGGATTGCTGCTTAAAGTCATCCGTGTGACATGTTTAATTTTAATTTTCTGGGAATGGGTATCTTTGCAGTAGGGGAGTAAAGGAACAAGAAAGGTGGGATTGACGGAAATGACTCTCGATGACTCCTCTTGGACTGTAGTAGTCTAAAGTGGTGCTCACTGTAGCTTCTAAACGTGGTTCTTCTTTTATAAACATTCAGTTCTGAAAACTGTAATTCACTGACAAGTCTCATTTTTTTTCGGAATAAATTATGAAAAACCTGATAAAAAACACATTTCTTCAGGCATCAGAAGACCGCTGTATTCACACACCAACGCAAACATTAGATATGAGCTGAGAGTTTCCTAATATATTATGTTTGTCCTGTTCTTGGCTTCTGGATTTATCTCCCGGTTCATCCATCCATCTTTTATAATGAGTTCCGTCAGTTTTTTCCTCTCATTTTTTTTGTTACCACTTCTCTCACTCACCGCAGTGATTTATGAACTGTTTGGTCTCACCGTATACGAGACGGCGATGCATGAACAGGACGGGGATGCAAATTTTTGTCCTGCGTTGACTTTTGAAAATGTGGTTGAAGTGTGACGACGAGAGCAAGTTTATTCGACTTAAAGACTTCGAGAAGAATTAATCGGTGCTGCAGAAACTAATCTGGTATTAGATCAGAAGTTTTTTTGCTCAACTGTCAAACTCAGACTTTCCAGTTTCATTTAGTTAACTTAAAAAAAAAAAAAAGCACGTTTCACTAAATATGTATTTAAAGTAATTTAACAGCAATTAAGTGCACATTGTTTATTACTGACATAAATATACATTCAATATAATTTTATCAGGTTCAGCAAGTCCACTCTTCATTGTCACACTGTGGAAAAAACACGAGTTGCCTTTCACAGAGTGCATTTAGAGAATAATGTAATTAGGCATATTGTCTAAGACTCCGCAATAATTACAGAGGCAGCTCGGCTGATGTTAAATTAGCACTTTGTTTTCAAATGTTTTTCTGTCTCCCTTTATCATGGCAAAGCGTGCAATCTGGCTGCAAGCACACACATGTGACTGTGGGTATTTATTGTTGAGTGGGTGAAGCTGAAGTTGTTGCAGAAAGTCAGAGTACCTGATTAGGGAGGAGTGGGGAAGGTGGGTGTTCGTGTGATGGCAACGGAACCTGACAGTCAGCCAAGCGACATTTATCTAAGATCTATTTTCTCGCGGAGGTGGAGCCGCGGTAATGACAGCAGGCTTTTGGGCAGCGGTGAGGAAACTATTACATCTGCCACTCACGGTTTAGCCCAGAGCCTGTTGTTTACGCTGGCGGAGGACGGCTAAAGCAGTGCATTAGCATTGATTTGCCAACTGACACTGTGTGAGCCAGGATTGTAGGTCAGTGTCTGCTGCGCTTTGAATGAAACTAATGGAGGCCTAATTTAGGGATTAAACATGAAGTGGGAGCGAAAAGTGATTGTGAAGATAATTAACGGCGTGTGATTTTTATCTCGCTGGGTTTTTTTTTTAAACTCGGTGGAAATGAATTCAGCTGTCTCTGCTGTGCATTTTATTTGCATTTTACTGCCTGGCGAGCAATACAGCAAAGTGTAGGGGAGCAGACAGAGCAAATGTGGTTTTAAACGGCTGCGTTATCCAGTGGAAAATGTTAATTACAGCCAATGGTCAATTGAGTCCTTTGTGTTTAGATCCTGACCGATAATGGATTTTTGACATCAATAGCGACATCAATATCTGACAGCTAAAAACCAGATAATATATTGCAGGATGATCATATTTTAACATCAATACCCAAGAATTTTTGAGAAGAATCTGTCAAATTTGGCTGATAAAACATGTTACCATCACTGTTTAATGTACCAAACTCTGTGTGTCTTGTGCGGTTTGATTATTTAACTAACAGAGGTCTTTCTTGCAGCTCATACAAACTACTACTTACTACTTACTTACGTTAACATTCTTCAATCTCCAAGCCTTTTTGGCTGTTTTGCCTCATCATGGTGCTAAATTTTCCGACAATAAAACGCATTATAGTAGATAAAATGAATGCACACGATGGAAAAGTTAAAAAGTGAGTTCTGTCCTTGTATTTTAGAATCAGAAAAGCTTTGAGATTTTCTGTGCAACACCTAAAAAAACATTCTTTTACACACATTCTTTTTGCCCACATTCAATAAATAGTTTAAAGTTTAAAAACATAATAAGAGCATCAAATTTGTGATTAATGTGCAACAAAACCCTGATATCACCTTTTTCCCACTTAGCACATCCATTCTAAACTAGTGAGAACAATCCAAACAAAGTACAAAAATGCACATTTTAAACAACCACTACTGTTCACTTCTAATTTAAATAAGAGATAATAGTGTATTAATATACAGGAGGATTGCGTGACTTTTACAGAGAAGCTGATTAAGAAGATAATTAAGTGTTTTAAATGACTAGTCAAAGTGCCCCCTGTTTGTGGCCCACCAGCTATCCACAGGAGAATATAAAAGCCATTCAAGATCAAACAACAGTTATATTAATTTCTTAACTAATGAGGGCAGTTTTAGCCAGAGGGGTCACCCTCCTCCTTGAGTCTATTTTTGCTGAGACCAGTAGCAGAAATTAAGAAGCGATGCCGGAGCAGATGGGGGAGGGCGTCTTCTTTCCACTACCGAGCCTTCAATTTCAATAAGTGTCAAGGAGCTACGTAGGTAATCCAATAAAGGATCTGTGATGTAACATGCCCATAGATACAGACCTTCTATCTTTAACATTTGGATTAAGTGGTTGGTGAAGAGCGCTGCCTATCTCTGATGGCCTTCCAGATTTATGACGGCAAGGGTTGCAATTTATTCTTTTAATAGTATCCATTTGTCACTATTGCCTTTTTCTTTTTGAATTGGCCTTAGGTATGGATACCTGCCCAGAATGATGGTCTAAGGGGTTCTCATCTCTTTGTTTCGATCAAAAAGCTGATACATTACAGTGATGGAACATTAAACCTGTGGTGAAGGCTTTTTGCTTTACTTCCATTTTCGTACTTACTTCCCTTGCTCCACTCTTTATAAATTGTCATTTGGTTGCTGCATCTGTGCATCATCATCCCCTTTGATGTTATGTGTTGATTTGAGTGGCTTTTCATGTCTCACTTTTCCTCATCCCTCTGACACTCAAAGACCCTGAAAAAAAAGAAGCATGTGCACTTTACTGAAAAGTTCAGAGCGAGAAAGTAATGGAAATTCTGAAGCCCCCTTTGCTGAAGGCTACCTCAGATGTTACTGGTCAGTGACAGGGGAAGTTGAGAAAAGTAAGGTCAATGTTGTCCAGTAGTGCATCCACAGGAATGAAGTCAGAGAGGATCAAATGCCACATTTTAAAAGGAGAAAGTGAGATAAAGACCGACAGGAAGGAAAATGAAAAGACTGAAATGAAACCACTCTGGGGGAAGCGGCGTCCTTAGAAGTCGGAGTGTTAAAGGGTCAGGAACCAGCATTTGTGCAGATTGCTTTGGAGTAATGAGACACTCTTGAACCCGCAGCTGCTTTGCAAAGATGACAGAGTAATGCAAGAAAAAAATAAAGTCAGATGAGCTGTCAAATGAGAGTGCTTGTGAGGATGATAGTGTACGTCTGGTCAAAAGATAAATCCTATCTTTTGACCTTCAGCTTCAACCCACTCTTGTCAAACTTTAAAGTGAGGACTCTTGGACTCAAATACTTCAGGATACTGACTCCCATCATAGGACACTGTTCCTATACTTCTAAATAGAGCTGTCTACATTTGTTGCTAATATGTAAATTGATAAAGTTGCTAATGAGGCAGAATCTGTGTAGCTCTAAAGACATACTTCAGTCAATAAGCATAAAAAATGTAAAAGCTACACTTAAAATACTCGACAAGCGCTACAGCTTTAGGACAAATCCAGTCCTTCATTAGAACTGAAGTTGTTCTAAAGCTCCTTTAACACCTTTTGTACCTTTATGCTTGTAAAGAGAAGTTTGTTGATGTTTCCTCTTTGACATGAAGGACTTGATTCATTTGTCATGTTTCCTCTGGTTTGTCACCTTTAACAGAAGTTTGTTCTGATATTTTTTTGTACTTCTTACACCTTTATCTCTGTCTGTTCTGCTGTGTTTCTGACATGGTGTTGGGGGCATTGCGTTTGGACAAAGACTACAGCAACTCCCCCCTTTAGATCTATCATCCAATAAATCAGCAGTGTCAAACATACAGGATGAAATTGTAAAAATGACAGAGAAGACGTTAACTGCAAACTGTAAATTTAAAATAATTTCTAGATCTTGACAAGTTGTTTTGATCATAAAGTAAAATACTATATCGTTCAGTTCCAGATGCCTGTGACTAAATGTTTTGTGTCTTTGTAGATTCACTGTGAGCTGTAAGTTGTAATGCACATGTGTAAATGATGAACTGATGCGTAATATTGTTGAAAATGCACTTATTTTTCTTAAAAATTTTAGAATAAGCTTTGGAAAAAATGTGAGTTGTTGTTATTTATAGATTATTCTGCTGTGATTCTAGTGGTCCAGCCCACTTGAGATCAAATTAGGCTATATGTGGCCCCTGAACTAAAATGACACCCCTGCAATAAATGTTCGACCAACTCCCCGATGACAATTGTAGACCTATACATACCTGTTTGCCTCATGTCTTAATCCAGATTGATTCTGATGAAGACGTCGTAGTGTTGAAACATTAGTCTGATTGCACAGTAAAAGGCTATAAATTAAGCTCTATGCTCCAGCCCCCATTTTTGTCCTTTGCAAATATGCTCAAGCTGAAAAGCACCCGTTTCAGCTGCATTTTACTGGAAGATGCGGACAGAACCCTCCAGAATAGATATCTCTGCTACAAATTCATCTACTTACAAAGTGCATACAGAGAGGAAAAAGTATGAAGACGCCAAAAACCCAGAAAATACTTGTAGTATAAAGAAGATGGGTATGAAAATGAAAAAGGACAGGTGCTTGGGTTAGGTCAGTGGGGGTTGATGAACATGCACGATGGCCAGTAGACCACTGATCTGTACCGAAGCAATGGATGGACTGACTAACTAGAGCCCTGCAATTCTAAAAATGTGAATATAAGACTTTACCTCTGATTTCAACTTTTTGTGCAGCTTAAAAGTCTGCCAGCCCAACACTTATCAGCTGAGTGCTGCAGAGTTGAGGATATTTTTTCTTTCAGTTCTATTGTCAGACAAGAAAAAAACCTTAAGTGTTTATCGTGTGGAGATACAGACAAATAAGGTCGATAAGGTGTAATTTCCACTGCTTTCATCTGAAGGTGTCATAAGTGCCTTCTGAAGTTCAAGTGTTGAAAGTGCCTGGAAGAACGCGTGATAAAAGCCTTTATTTTGTGAGTGCTGCAAATAGCTGATGGCTGTTTGCAAGCGAAATTGTCTCTGTTTATCAGGTAGCCAACTTTTAAGAACTAGACCCGTGTGCTAAATCTTATTATTTACTCACATGAAGCGCCATCCTATTCCCCCTGTTTATTCGTGTCACCCTGATTTAACTGAGATGTGAAGTCAGGATGGATTTGTGGATGTGCGAGCAGATGATCGCGTTATCAGCGCACTCCCGTGTTCAAAAAGAATAAGGTGCCAGAATACATCTTATTTACTCATCCACAATTCAGCCGCTGCCTGACGAATAATGAGGTAGACGGTATTTTTTGCTATCAACTTAGCTCGCTTTGGTGTCAAAACAAATGGCATTATGGATATGACACCGCCTGACAGGTCTTATGTCATGTGTACAGTGCTGTCATTCCGACGTCTAGGTGACCATGTCAAATTAGTTCGGAGCCACTTATCATGTCGCCGTTTTTCAATTTTACGGCTCCAGGCTCATCAATTTTGTTTAGCATTAAGGGCATTATTTTGAGGTTGCTGACAGGCCTTTGACAGTTTCAAAATGATGTTTCACATCTTCTACTGGTTCATTCGTTAAAAGCCTGGCTTTGAGCCAGATGTCGCTCCACTTGCCAAAGCGGGCACAGAAATAGTCTGGCTTTCGCTTCATGCATGACACACGCTACCTCAGGACGCCACTGATGAAGTTACATGACTGCTTTTACAGTGGAGAGACGGAGCTTTTTACAGATGTAAGTGCTGTGATTAGTACTCTGGAGCCGGGCAACAGGAGAAGCAGCATTAGGTCATGGGGATTTATTTGCAAGCCCATTAATACTAGTCAGTGATTCAAGATAAAGCCAAGCTGATCGATAGGAGGATTAGCTCAAGTGTGCTATCCGTCTTTACTTATTTTTATTTCCCTCTTTAACTCTATCTCTTTAGATAAAGTATAGGTTTGTTCCCACATGTTACAGAATAAAGTGAGACCAGGGAGGGAAGCTTTTGAGATTCATGGTGTGCTGTTGTCTTCCCACCAGCAAAGATCCACTACGAGCCGGCGCTGCCCAGCCAGAGAGAATTCCTCACCCAGAACATGCCTGTGGGCCATATGATAAAATTCATTATTACCTACCAGACGGTGAGTAGCAGAAGATAGCACACCGAACAGCACAACCCAACAGACGTTTACATGATGAGAGTTTTGAAAATACAATTTCAGAAACATTCTTTTTTGTGTGTGTGTCATCTGGAGTTTTACATACATTTACTCTTAAATAACCCTGTAGGATGACATCCATGTCGGTAAAACCAAGTTGACTTAGTTAAATTGGTCATAAATACAAAAAATGGTGTTAAATTCTGATAAACAGCATTTGTAAGAGCCAAATTTCAATACAGTTGATAAACAACATTTCACACTACATGCTTGTCAAATTTTGATATGTTACAATTGCAATACAAGTGCCTCTTTCACAAAAAACTACTCGGAAGCAGTTCCCAAATGCAGAACAAAAGTGGTGGCAAGTTTCACAATAGATTGGCACTTGAAAATTGCAGATAAACGTGTTAGTCCAGCAGGGCTCCTTTATGCTCCTTCATGGGCTTTCAGTTCACGTTTCTTTTTTTTCCAGTTTATTGTTAAAATACTTCAAAATTGGCACAGAGAAGAAAAAAAAGACCTCATGCCATGTTGAAATTTGGTGAAATGGGTCCCAGAATTCGATTAGCCCAAACACAAGACTGTGTCAAAACACCAAAGCATGTGGTGATTTTTCAGCCCTTCACAGATTTCCCAGCGGTGGCACCGAAACAGGTGTTGGAAAATTGCTCTCAAGTACGTATTTTGGAGAGCAGCAGCTTGTGTCAGACAGCAAATGATTAACTTGACAAGTTTATAGATTTCAACACTTGGTACAAAAGAGCTTCCGGCACATGATATTTGATTTGTTTAATCTTCTCCATTTGCACTTACAACCACACAATTAATTAGCCAAATGCTCGTGCACCCTGTTAGTAGATTAAATTTGTCAACTGTAATGAACACAAAATCATTAGCGCTCATGCAAACATTTATTAGATCTGGGCCTCGGTGCCTTGGCAAGACGCATTCGGATTCTGGTAAACATGGAAATATTGGTCAGTGCTTGAGAATATGGTTTATTTGATGCTTCCCTCCTCTTTCAATATATCTGCATGCAGTTAGCAGCCTTATGTGTATTAATTATGAATTACTAAACTGTTGTGAACAAGTCAGGGCTTACATGACATGAAATATGCATGCTGAAAATTAATGGCATTAAGATCAAGCGGAGTTTAAGTGGAGTACATACATTTCTCTGACATATGGAAGGAAATGCAGAGAAGACACTGACTTTTTAGTGCCTGCGGCTCTGAAACACCACGATACCACAGATCACAGAGAACTACTAAAGCAAAAATGACAACAGAAAGCTTAAATGCTGATCAAAACAGGTGCAGACAAACACAACATCATGACCGCAGCGTCCACGGTTCGATACACAGCTGGGAGGCATTTGCTGTGTGGCATACCCTCTTCTCCCCACGTTTCCTGTCACTCCAGCACCTGTCAAATGGAGTCAAAATGCCAAAAAAGAAGTTTAAACTACATCTGCCACCTCTGGGTTGCACACCTCCGCCGAAAACAAGATCCATGTCCGTCCAGATTTGACCTTTTGGATCATTTTATCATATTAAATACTTTGTCATGGAATTCTGTTATAATAAGCGAACGGATTCCTGAGTTGTGGCCAAAAATGTGTGTTGGAACCTCACAGTGACATTGATTTTTCACCCCTAAAATTTAATCAGTTCATCCCCGAGTCCAAATAAAGGTTTGTGCCAAATTTGAAGAAATTCCCTCTAGGTGTTTAAGAGATATCCAGGAGAATGTCACAGACGGATGGACGGATGGATGGACAATTGGAAAAAAAATTATGCCTTTGGCCTCTAAAGTTGCAGCTGCAAACTTTGGTAGTCACGAAACATCCTTATCTTCACTATGGTGCAAGTATCCGACTTTAAAAAGACATCAAACATGCAATTTTATAGTGCGAAAATGCAACTCAATCCCCTCTTAACTTAGCTTAAATACAGTATTTATCTGTTTCCATGCAGTTTCCTTCCAATGTCTACCTCACAAACCTTATCCAAACCTTTGCCCTTGTTTGTATCCTGGGTGAAGAAATGCCGATCAAATTCAACTTGTTAAAGTGTTAGTGAGTGGAGCAAAGTCCACCGATTAGCGGGTGTCTTTCTCGCTCAGGCCATTGTCCCTTGAGATTTGTACTTTCAGGACCTGACAAAAGCTTTTCATGCTTGAAAACACCCAAATGTCATTGAGTGGAAGCAGTTCTGCATGACAGAATGGGCCCGCAGCGTGGCGAGAGACTATCTCTACAGGAAACATCTCGCAATTATTGCATTTTATTGATAAATCATGACCCTCTGATTTCAATTATAAAAGGAATTAATTAAAAAGACCTTTCTTTTCACTCAGAGTCTCTTGCTGTAAAATGATCCTTCAGCATGAATACTGAAATACTCGAGTCCAGATTTGCTAAGGTCCTACTCTGGGCGATTTTATTTTTTACACCTCAAATTGCTTGCGAATGCCTTAGGATTAGACACATCCAAGGCTGCGCAAGACAAGGCATTATCTGTACAACAGCAGGGTCACATTGCTCGTTTAGTCCATCTCCCATGTTTAATAATGAAGTTGGATATCTAATACGACTAACTGAACAATTTTCACATTTAAAGCATGATCTAGTCCTACAAGTTTTTTATTAAACCCTCTCTTTCTTAATGAATGATGTGCTAAGAAAGCCAACGTGGAGTAGAAGGTCTTTAATTTAATGCATTTTACTCGTACTTTTTTTTTGCAAAAAGCATTGCTGGTTTGACCAAAAGCAGCTTGAGATGGAAGTCCTCAGCGCAGTTACTTTAAAAGGATATCAAGAAGCAGCGGCAGTGCCCACTGAAGGGAGAGTGTGTTAAGTGCAGGAAGCTGCTATCTAACTCCCTGCATCAGTGTCAGAAACATACAGATGAGAGTAGTTAGAAAAACCATCCTTGCACTAAAACCCACGACCAGACGAAATCATGGAGACTCCTTGATGTTAGATGGCAGCAGACTTTCCCTCCAGAATGCTGAGCCGACTGAGCAGTTCCCTCGAATACTCTTGTTGCATTGCTTGTGCAAACCCAAGAATTTTTGCATTTTCAGCACAAACACTTCAGCATTCTTGCCTTGGATTATCTCTACAGCGGGGAACAATCATCGAGGCACCAGCTAGTCCCTCCCAGGATCTGAGTCCTTGGAGGCTGCCTCGGGCTTTGCGTTGCATCTGTCTCTTCACTTAGCTGTGACAACGCTCCCCAGTGAAAGGTAATTTGCACAGGGCAATGCCTATAGCAGCTGAATCATGGAACTTGAGGTTTGTGCATTAAAAAAAATGAACATCAGCAAATTCTCAAGCCTGTTTGAATGTTGTTAGTGGGCAAGTCCATCCAATCTGGCAGCAGTGAGCCACCTTGGGGAGAAAATATCTATATATACAACCAGAATAGGGTACAGAAGTGCCACAGTTAAGACCATAGAGGTAGTAGAGGAAAGTGAGACCATACCAGAATCCTCATGATGGTGTTTGTTTCTACAACTTTGCAGTGCATCCATATTTCAAGCTGCCTCCTTCTCCTCAGAGTGTCTAGAATAAGAAAAGAAGTTGCCAACATGCCTCGTGCTTGTTGAACACTCGAATTACCTTCCCTGACATTATTCTTTGGCAGGAGAGAAAAAAATGGATGGCTCTAGCCTTGAAGAAACGGCTTCAAAGGAACAATAGAATGGTTTGGTGGTTGATTCTCCTAATTCCTTCTTTTTGTCAACTCGTGTCAAATCCTTGACTCTTCTTTTTATATCATGTTTTTAATTTTAAGTAATGTTTTTATTCTATGCTTAAAGTTCGGCTTTTGAGTTCTTGAACTGAAACACTCGGTGATAAAAATGACATTTTTCAGTAATCATTTATAATTTAGTCAAGTCAGATGGTAAAAGTGAAAGAAGGAGCAAAATAAGAAATGGAAGCAACATGCACAGAAATGCAAAGTATAGACATGGACAGCTAAACCCACATTCCAGTTCACCCGGATGTAAATGTGCCAGCACACACATGTAAAAATGTAAATGAAACGGCACATGCACGTACATGTACAGCAGGAGTGATGCAAAGATTGCTTATATAATTCCCCCGTTGTTGTAAAAATTAAATAAAACAGTTCAGAGTGAAGTGGCATTTTATGCAGACTCAAAATAGTCTGCGGTGCCCAAAAGCATTCGTTGAAAGCATTCGTTGCAGGTAAGTCACTTATTATTACATGAAGCTGCAAAGTTGCCAGCAGGCTACACATAGTGTGTGCAAGAGAGCCAAATGCTTATTATTTTATGAGACAGTTGTATTACATTTGTAGGTCTCATGCTATCCTAGGAAGTAAAACGGTCTTGACATGCAGGAAATGTATTCAAATCAGGTACACTATATGTGTAAATATCTCTCTATATAGTGCAACACACTTATGCTGCACTCTGTGAATACTCAGACAGAGCAAACCACCAAAGAACAAGAAGATAACACGCATCATCTTGTTACAATGCTGGAAAACCTTGGATCCTGTTTGTTATTTTGACATGTCACTTTAACATTGACCAAGTACCGGCCCCAAGAGCAACTCCCTAACAGCAGCGACTTCCCTCAGCAGGACAGTGCGTCCCGCCAAACCACACAAACTGCTCAGGGACAAAACAACAAGCAGCCCAAGGCGTTGAAATGCCCTCTAAACTCCCCAACTCCCAATCCAATCGAGCATCCATGGCATGCGCTGGAACAAGCTCAACCCACAGAGGCCCAACCCTGCAACCCACAGCACCCAAAGGATCTCCTACCAGTCTCCCAGTGCCATACATCACAGGACACCACCAGAAGTCCCAGATGGTCCAGACAAAGTCCTTATAGACAAGTTTCACCACTTTGTAACACCCCTGGGCAGTTATTTCTGGCTAAGAAGACCAGGCTTTTGTCTGCATACATGGGGAGAGATCTATAACTGCAATTTCAAAGGTCACCAACACATAACGTGTCCAGAATCACCAATCAGTGATAATTTTTTTTCTTCTATTCAAGTCAAATCAGTTTTCGTTATATAGCCCAGTATCACAAATCACAATCCAAAAAATCCAATTTGCACTTCAAATTAGAGCAAATTTGTGTATTTATGGGCAGACATCACTTAATAAAAGGCCTCTTTCATATACACCCATCAGGCATAACATTATGACCACCTGCCTAATATTGTGTTGGTCCCCCTTATGTGGTCAAAAATGCTCTGAACCATTGGGCATGGACAAGAGGACCTCTCAGGGTGTCCTATGGGGTCTGGAACCAGGACGTTGGCAGTGGATCCTTTGGGTACTCTGGGTTGTACAGTGGGGCCTCTGTCAATCAAACTTGTTCCACTGCATCCTGCTGATGCTTGATCAGAAGTTTGGAGGTCAACTCAACATGTTGGGCGATTGTCATGTTCCTCAAGATGTTCCTGATTGTTTGATGTTTTTGCCATGTGGTGGGGTGCATTTTCCTGCGGGGGTAGGCCAGTGACATTTGGGATTGTCAATTGCATGAGGGAGTGTGCTTGTTCTGGGACAATGTTTATTTGGGTGTCTAAGTCTCATCAACACGGATGGAAATCCAAGGTTTTCCAGCAGAACACCACATAGTACCAATATGATCAATGTTATTCACTTCACCTGTCAGTGGTCATAATGGTGTGGCTAATCGGTGTCGACTATTCATGATGACCTCATGAGATCAAGTTGGCTGCAGGTTTTGGCACCGTAGTTGCTCTCCAGGGACTTGATAACCATGATGGCACCTGGACACCTGGCTCCTACCTGACTGCTTTAGATTTTGCTAAACAGTAATATTGCTTAATGTTTGACAGAAACTTTAGATTGGTTAAGTCTGAGAAATTTTGATTTGTTAACAGATTACATGTTGCGCATTTGGCGGTGAATACAGCACAGTTGTAGTCTGCTGTACGTTAACATTCGACTGATGTAACTGTTTAACAACACCAACACTTCTTGTGAGTGGGATGTGGCGTTTCTGTACAGATGTGAAGCCCTGACAGTCTGAACATCTGACACATCAATAAATAAAACTGTTGTCTTGCCTTTGACTATTTATGCAGTGGAGGTATTTATGTAGCTTGAGAGGGACAGAACTGTTCAGCTAATTTACATGAGAATTCATGCAACATGGAGTTGAACCATGAATAGAGATCACACGTCGCCTGTGCAGCATTTTAAAAGGCTGCCTTGTCATAATTGAAGCCACCGGAGACTGCGTATGATTTGGTATACGGGTCTGATAACATTTTATTAGATTGAAATTAGATCTAATGTGATGTTATTGTTTCTGTGGCAGACTGAAGGCTGCTCGAAGGTTCCTGAGGACAAAGGGAGATTAATTCACAGCCTTTAATTGTGCAAAAACATTTCAATGCTACTGTGTCTTTATCACATGGACCAAGACATGAGGCAAACCGATTTATTCAACCTGAACCAGCTGAATAACTGTGATTAGATAATTAGTTGAATAGGGTTTCAGATCTGTTAGATAATAAACCTAAATGTGTTGCCTCAGTCAGTGTGCCAGCCTAACACCATGTCAGAAAGAAAGAAAAACTGTTACACGAATAAAGTTGCAAAAAAAAACAAGCATAAATATCTTTCAAGTGTGACAAATTTGAGGAAATGTTACATTTCTCTGGAAGATGCACAGAGAAGCCTGTTTTTTCTGCCGTCAGACTGTACAGCAGCTGCTCGTCTCTGCTGCTGCCGCCTGTTCTCGTCCACTTTCCAGGCGAAGCACACTTCATGTCGAATGAGCCCATTATCAAGTCATTCATGAAGCTACAAAAAAGAACCACTCTGCATCATATCTGTGAATGTTCCCTTTTGTTTCGTCCTTTGATTTCATTTGGCAATGTTTCTTCTTTCATTTCTTGCTCTCAAATTTTGGGTTTCGGTTGAGGACTTCAAAATTTCACTTCATTTTTCTTTTTTCGTCTACTTAGCTGGACTAGCTGAGGGAAAGAGTATAGAGGCAACCGCATTGTAGTTATGGGATTGCTTCCTAGAAATTATTTGTGTTGGATGTTTGGGGATGTATGCCAAGGATTTTTAATCACAAGCACACCAACCCTCACTGCACACAAACAAATGGCTCTGTCTCACACATGCAAAGCTGTATCACAGGGGCGTTGCTGCATTGAATTAATTCATCTCACACCGATTTTTTGCTGGTGTGACATATGTCGCCTTGTACGGCCAACCAATGAGTGAACAGGGCGCGACTCTGTGGAGGATCTGAGGAAGGACAACCAGCAACAGGGTTATGGACGCTCACTGATGGGAACCGAGGCCCAGCTTGTGCGGTCTGATCCCACAAAAGAGCTTCTGTGGCACAAATTGCTTAATGCAGGCTGTGACAGAAAGGTGTCGGAACAAAGTGCATTACAGCTTGCTGCATGTGAGGCTGCAAATCTCTTAGAGTGTCCATCTTGACCTCTCGTCACCACCGAAATTAGCTCCAATAGTCACGTGAGCATTAAAACTGCTGCAATGGAAGAAGGTGGGCTAGTGTGATGGATCAGGTTTTGTTTTGCATGTGGACAACCAGGTGCTGGTGCGTTATTTACCCTGGGAAGAGATGGTAGCAGGATAGGATGATCTGGGCAATGTAAACAATGGTATTTCCTGATGGCCTCTTTCAGCAACATAATGCATCCTGCCATACTACAAATATTGCTCAGGGATAGTTTAAGGAACCTCACAAAGGATTCAAGGTCTTGACTTGGAATGCTCTGGATCTCAATCTGTAGGATGTGCTGGAAAAACCAGTCTGATCCGTGGAGGTCCCACCTCAAAAGAAAGAATCTGCTGCAAATTCAAATCCAAATTTGATGCCATTTCACCAACGTGATTTAGATTTCTAGTTGTGCTAAGTGTTAAGCTGCTGTCATTATTGACTTTTCTCTGCAGGCTTTCTGGAGGGAGAAGGGCTTCTGCGGGGAAATAGTGGCCGGATCCTCCACCGACTGTCCATTCTGTGTCACCTTTGATGCCACCAGCCCGAACGGTAATGCTGCTCTAGTCGGCTTCATTTCCGGCCAGCAGGCTACTTATTGGACTTCCAAAGAGGTAATGGCAAATCAGTGTGGAAACTGATATAGTTAGAAGTATATATTTAAATGTATCTAGTATTTAAACATGTCGGTGTTCTGAACTTACATTCATCATGAAACTGTGTTTTAGGATACTTTTCATTGCAATCCATTATGATGTTATGATTGAAGTAAGTGATCCATATTCTTCCACCATTGGGTTCATTATAAGCTGACAGAAGATATAAATGGTGGTTTGGAATGGATTGGCTCAAATTTTGCGCTGGCATGAAACATTCCACTAGCAAACTACCTGTTGAGATGTCATGGTTTTTCAGCTCAGCTATGAAATCTGGTAGTTTTTAATACCAGGTCTTGTGTCACTTTATCACAGAACTACAACCAGGGGATGGATTTTAATGCATGTCTCCAGAGACTCGCAAAAAGTCCAACAAGTTTATTGGACAAAAAGGCACAATAATCAGGCAGAGGTATCCAATTCAAAAGGCAGGCTGGGTCACAAACACACGTGGAATCACTAGGCGTAAAAGCAAAGACCGAGGAGTATAAAGACACCTTTAATGAGATGAATGTGAGCACAGCACACAACAGGAAGTATCAAAATAAAACAGGAAATAAGTAATTCAAGTTAAAGTGTAAATATCAATGAAAGCATTTTTCTGGTGAGGTTGAAGGTGTGCATGCA
>OMNN01053194.1:0-11937 GCA_900302755.1 Chromis chromis
TTTTTTAAATGCAATTTTATTGTATTAGGAAAATTATACCTGCTTACATATTGTCATTTATTCATTTGATTAATCTGCCAGACATTTGTTTGGTTATAATTTTCCTTAGTGACTTAGTGATTATTTCTGTATTTCTCTGTGTGATGCTTTAATAGTGAAAACTTCCAACTTATTTTTTTTTACTTAGCTCTAAAATGCAGAAGCACTTCAAAAGCAGACCTTCCTTTGCCTGAATTAGATGAATTGAGCCTTAATTGAGCCCAACTGTGAGTGAATTCTTGTTCACTCTTCTGCTACATTAGTTTGATATACAGTGTGCAAGACAGGGTGCGAGACAGGGTGCCTGACTGTCTGTACTTCCAACAAAGCCTCATTGTTGTCAGACAATACATTGCTCACTAACGCCAAAATTGGCTTCCACACTGAGGCTTGTAACGTGCACGTTTTCAGTCTGTTTTAATGTTGAAAGTCTTGTTTCACAAAATCAGGTCAGATTACTGACATTTTTTGCCCCCTGACCACAGTGGCTCATGCCAAAACATGCCAGGCCCTCTCACTGTGTCGCTAGCTGACTGGATTCTTGTCTGTTGTTTGGTATGAGTGGAACTTGTTACAGAAGAAACCCATGCACACCGAAAACATCATTAACAGTAACCATATTTTGCACACAGTCGCTTTAATATTAATGTGTCGGGTATGTTTTTAATGTGTATCTTTCAGGCTCTGGCCAGGAACGTTCAGCGTGTTCAAACGCTGTACAGGGCTATCACGTCCACTATGCAGTACATCAAAAGCTGCTTCCAGTGGGAGAGTATTCAGAGGAGCCTGCTAGCCTTCCTGGTGAAGTACTTTAACTGCTTATCAACACACTATCTGCATTTCCCTCTGTTTTCCCTCCAAGGCTGCGGAAGACAACCGCAGTCTGGCCAACCCCTACTTGAACTCTCCCAGAGAGAATCTTAATCAATGCAGCGTTGGGCTCAGCAGAAACGCAGGCTTGGCTCCCGCTCTGTGTTGGAGTGGACGCTTTCAGTGTTGCGTGTCTCCTGGATGCAGAGTTAAGCCTCAGCTGGAGAGAGCAGAGTCCCAGTGGAGTCGAGATAGTCTATTTTTGTTCTACTTCCCTGACAACTCATTAACCCTCCGTCCAGTCAGTGCTCGGTTTGATTTAGACCTCATTATGCGGACAGAAGTTCAATTAAAAGGCTCTTCAGAGATAAGGCCGATTCTCCGTCCTGTCATTGTTGAATACAAGTGTTAAGCAGGAGTGAAGACAGAAACACAGGAGTAGCCTTTCAGCCCTTGTCTTTAAACTGCAAAGTGAAGTGGGCGCTGATCTTTTGTCATTATTCTCACACAGATCCGGCTCGATAAAAATGGCATACAGCAAGTTGTTCATTAACTATGCAGGCAATCAAGGTCGTTGAAAGTTCCTTTTGTTTTTTCATGGCATGTCCTGTAGATGGCACTAAAGATTTGCTCAGCCTTTAAGGACATCCTCACACGAATAATAAAGAGATACTGTACACCGGCCAGTAGTACAGTTTGTTCAATTTGCTGTGAAAAATGGAAGCTGTTAACTGAACAGAAGCCTGTCTCCATGTTTTAGCTTTGAGTCATGCATTCAGTTTTGTAATTTAGGATTATAATGAACTGCGTCATCCAGGATGGGGTCAGCGTATGTGCAATTGAAATATTTAAGTCATGGTGGTATGCAGTCACACACCATGCAACACTACTTTTTGGGTGCAAAAGAGTAAAGTAACTAAAGAATACCCCTCCAGCCCCCCATACACGTTGATTATTAGGGATAATGCTGTTGTTTTACCTGGCAGCTCAGACACTCACACCGAAACAGAAATCATAGAAGCAAGAATAAGTGCACCACGTACACACACGTCCTCCCACTGCATCTCAGTGTTTGAAAGACAGTACCATCTGTACTCATGTTTTCACACTAATGCTCACTGCCTTTTCAAGCCTCAGTGAGAAGAAATAAATGGCTGCTTAATGCCACCACATAAGCGCACTGAATCAAAGCTTCACTCTCCATGACAGGAGACAGTGACGAGCTACCTGCACCATCTGCCGATTGTCAGACAGACAAAGAGCTTTAGCCAATACAATATGCTTTAAAAGTGCCTTCTTATGCACTGGTTGTCTTAGTGAGAGGCCTCACTCCTGGCACTGCTAGTCTTGTCCTAACCACTAACTGAAATAGATCACATACTGTTGCCCTTGTTTGCTTTCTTTTTGAAAAAGCATTTGCTGTTTTCTTCATCATGACTTGCTGTTTTTTATTTATTTATTTGAAATATAACTTCAGCACTTTGAATCAGAAACGAAGATGCAGCCTGTTCCCTAGTAGCACTTCCACAGTTTTTCTTTCTCATGGCTCGCCCCACCCAAACTCAACCAGCAGGATTCACCCAAAATATAAATGCTGTCGTAGAAATGAAAATGAAAAACCAGTCCAGTTTGAAGAGAATGCACTGTAACATTACTCCCACATGGAAGTCACTGTCATCAGCGTGCCTCCACCTCTCACTCACGTCAGTATTACATATGCAGCAAGTTTTCCTGTCACCCAGGATCTCATAGCATCTTCCAATGCCTAAGAATAGTTTGCCCTGTCATAGTATGCTGTCTGGGTCTGATCTTTGAATGATTGTGGGAAAGGAGATAACACTACTTAAAATATACAGTTTTGTACAGACTGTGACGTTGGCAATGTAAACTGTCAATCTTGTCAACTGATGGATTTTCATAGCGCATGTACCAGTCTACCCTCAGCACGTCTTCATTTGTAGCAGCTGCATAATGTTTTAAACCGCATAAGCTGCTGGGGTTCTAGAATTAACATTGTACAGTTTTAAAGTGCATGAGTGCTGAAATGTTTAGAGATGAAATGATGTTAAATTCTTCTGCTGCTCAGAAGCTGGAAGTAGTGGTGTGCTGTGAGCACGCTGATCCAACGTGTTTGTAATAGTTAAGCCCTGGCCAGTGTTTCAGATTCAGTAGGTAGCTCACCCAGCATTTGAAGTGGAGTGAGAGAAAGACTTGTCATATTTAGATATTTAGTACATATACATAGCATGTGTCCTCCCCCCCACCTCTCTTTCTTCCTTTCCCCCTCTTTTCCTCTTTGTCCTGTGCAAGAGCACCAACATGCACACACATGAACACGCACACAAAACGCTAAAACACTACTTTGTGAATCGGTCCGAGCTACTTTGTGTCCCGTTTGCAGAGCCAGGGCTGTGTGCAAACAGTAGATTTATTTTCAGCGCACGCATAGAAAAGACAGCTTTTTAGCGAGTCTGACAAAATGTAGAATTGGATTAGAATTGTTGACTTTACCTTTATATCCTGTGTAATACAATACTGTGTGTTTTTCAACCATTTATAAACCAAATATAGTAAAAATAAAAAACAAAAAAATCAGCAAATTTAGGCCACTGGTGCAGAAGGGATAGGGTTTTCAATATCCTTACATCTTTACGTTTTTAGGGAAATGTTTACACATTGAACAACTAAGGGCTCATTTGCAGGGGTGGTTTCTTATCTAGCCCCATAACAGTTTATACGTGACTAATAATCACAGAACAGTTGTATTTTGTATGAATAGTAATTTATTATAAATAAGTTAGATAAAACTGGATTAAAAAGATTAGAATTACCTGTTCATCCCAGTGTTTAGCCATGTTAGTTTGCAATGATAGTCCCAAGAGACAGTTCATTGTCTCTGGTTCTGTCTCAAAATGACTCTCTGCATTACTGGATGGCATCACATTCTGCTCGCTGTATAGAAGACCTCTCTTTACTGCAGGTATTCTAAAAAGGAAAATTAGCTACTTTCCAGGGTAAATGTTTTCAATGTAAAAGAAGCCTAACTAAGGCTGATTTAGGGAAGTTGTGGCTGTTTTCACACAGCTATTATGATTAGATTTGCAATATAAATGTTTAAATTGAAGTCAAGATCATTATTCACTGTGTAGATTTAAAGTATGTGATGGAGAATTGCCATGTGCGACACCATCAACAGCGTGACTCAAGAAAGACGAATATGTAAAACATTGACGCGACAGTTGAATATAAATGTTTGCCTTCATTGGATGGAGGGAGGGTGGGACGTGCAGCAAGGGTCTGAGGATGGAAATGAACCCACGCCGCTGTGGTAAAGATTCAGCCTTTAGACACAGTGAGCGGCTCTACCAGAGGAGCTATCAGGTGCCCACTAATGTGTGGGACTGTTTGAGGAATAACTCACATTCTTCCTTTTACAACTGAAAATCTAAATGTATAACAAATAAAGAGCACTATTTCTGGATAGACACGAGGATTTTGCTGCTACAGCCTTACTTGTTCTGGTATGACCACAAGCCTGTGGCAGCAAGTGTTCATTTATAAATTTTGTAAAGTGTAAAATTTGGGGTAAATGTTGAAGTCCAGTGACTTTATGACTTTTCTTCAATTGTGCTACTGTTATACTACTATTTTACAGTTATCATCCCGTAATTGTTACTTTTGGCCACACTAGGTGTGCTGCTCACTCACGTTCTCACTTTAAAACAATGAATGGTGTGAATGAAGTGATTTCTGTGCCATACACACCCTCCCCCCGAACATGAATCCTGCTGCTTTCTGCAAATGTGCTACCCTCCAGTTCAGTAGCTCCCCCAGCATTAGGTAGCCTTTCTTTTTTTTTTTTCTTCCTTTTTTCTTTTCTTAATTTTCTGTGATCTGGATTGTATTCCCAGAGCCCCTTTTTGCTGTCGAACACTGTGTAATGCCTCTCAAGCTGAAATGGGCTGCAATTATCACAATCTTTATGGGCTGAGTATACATTTCCACCAAAGCGTGACTTTGCTTCCCCCCCCCCAATCCCGGCTCTCCCAGTCATTACAAAGTCCAGTGAGGAATTGGTTTCATCTCCTCTCCCAGGCCCTGTTTAACACAGACAAGAGCGTGCTTGGCTTTTTGCACATTAAAGCTGGCGGGGCTGGGAGGGGGGAGTCTGATCTGCCATCTTTTATGTCAGTTGGTGCCTCAGAGGAGAGTGATGTCTTTACCAGATGTTCACTTCTATTTTTATTAGCATATAAAACCTGTAAACCCTTCCCATCGCCTTTTGGCTCACTGCCGTTTTGGCCGGCGCTGCCTCTCTGACAGGATTATTTTCTAGTTCCATTTAGCCGTTTAATTGAGACATCACAGGCCATATTTCTTGATCCTCGTATCCTTTCTACCTGAGCCACACGCAGGTGGAATGTTCATCCTAAGTGCCATTACTGACTTCCATGACATATTGGCTCACAGCCTCCCTGTGGCTGCAGTGAATTGATCGGCTTTAATGTCCACAAGATGGGAGAGATGGAGCAACTGGACTTATGTGATTAAAAGCATATAGGCAGGGGGTGGAGGGAGACTCACTCCAGCTGAGGGATGTGGTCACCATGGTTAGAATATGTAGAATAACTCTACAAAGCATGCAAGGCTTTGATAGCGGCAGGGTAGCCTTCTTGTGCTTGTGTAATCCAATCAACCTTTAGCTACCAGGGATTCAGGAACGATTGAAAATGTCTTTAAATGTCACTTGATGAAGGGCAGTTTGTTTATCCTGCCACCCTCCTTGTGCTTGACCTTACTAATATTTGACCTCTGCACCCTCTGTCTGCAGATATTTGTGGTAACCGTGTGGCACTGGGAGTTTTACATGCTGCCCTTCTTCCTGGTTCTGCTCATCTCATGGAACTACCTCCAGATCCGCTCTGGGCGTGTCAGTCAAGACGTGGTGAGTCCAGAGGAGCTTCTTTACAATGCAGGATACTACTGCAACAACACATCATCAGTAGGGTAAAACTAACCTGTCTCAACCCTGCTGGTTCCGGTTCTTTTTTTTTGTGTGTGTAGCAAGAAAGCCACCAAAACCACGTTTTGTTCCCATAATTAAAAGCTGGTGTGTTTCCATAGCAACCAGTTGCACATGGCAACATGATGCATAATAATAAAATAACACATAATACATAAGCATAGCAACTCACTGAATAGACTAATGTAGCAGGCCATTATAGCCTGAGCTAATTTACAGTGCTTGTCCTTTACTAACACATCTTTTTTTTTTAACATTCTGCTTCTAGTTTTGTTCCTGAGTCGTGCCACTGCTGCAGCGTAATTGGTCTGTTCTTGTTGTGACTGGTCAAATTTTAAAAAAAAGTTTTTAACACTCTACTCCGAAAAAACATCACAATTCACAGAGCTGTTTTTCCCCCACTTAGTTTGACCAAAAAAGGGTATACTGTGCTCAGTGTGGACAATTATGCAGTAGCTCAACACAGACTGCATGCTGTAGCAGGGTATATGCACCAAGCACTGTTCAGACAACAATGCTAATTATTCATTATTTAATTAAGTGTTTAGATTATTAAAGTCCGAAAATTGTGAAAAACAGCCGAGGTGACAAATTGTTTATATTGTTTACTTCTGACCAACCCTCCAAAAAAACAAACGTTAAATATACAGTGATATAATACAAGATAAATATTTAATTACCAAAATAACTGGGAGTGTGTGAAAAATAATTTTACATTTGCATATGCAACATATATTGGTAATAATAAGAATAAAAAAAGAAAAAAAAGTCTATATAGGAGCGCTTACTGGACTCAGAAGTTATAAGTTTGAGGAGCTCTTTGGATGGGATATAATGATATGATGTTTTGCAATAATAAGAATAATAAGACATTTCAGGAGAAGATGTTTCTATTTATTGTTATTGTTGTATTTATAGAATCACCTTTGGATGAACTCGAACCCCCAAAGACATGGTTTCTAATCATTAAAAAGTATGCAACAGTTAAAGTTAAAGCCAGACACAGTGAATCTTAAGCAGAGAATGTCTTAAGCAAACTTAACACGCTTTTGACTTGGGAGTCCCACTCACTTCAAACCAGATGAAAGAATTATGAAATAAAACTCTGATGTGAAATGACCCAAACAATTTGAGAAGAAAACTAGTTTGGTAGAATCTGATTCACACTTTGACTCAAAATGCTTTCAGTGCCTTTAATTGTCACAGTGACGTTTTAACCTATAGTAACTTACTTTTTGCCCACTTTGGGGACATCAGACGCAGGCTTTGAATGCCACACTGGCATTTAGCGTTGATTTTTTTCTGACATATGTAGATTAAGTAGTTGCTGTTCTTTTCTCTGTTTGGTGTCAACCATCTCCTGAGGGAAATATCTGTCTTTAGCTGCTAAATGCTCCACTACTAACTGAAGCTGTTTGCTGCGGGGTTTTAGAGCTATTTAGCCTTGTTTCTTTGTAGCAGCAGCAGCAAAAAAAAAAGTCCTAAAAGCAAGGAGAGTGGTAAGAGTGAAGATGTGAGCTGGAAAACCAAAACAATGACCTGAAATAGGCTAAAACACTCAGTACAGCTGAGAGTGACGTTTCTACATGGGCTTGTCACTGTTACCAGCTCTTTTTACATACAAGTAATGTTGGGATGCACTTCTGATAGAAAGATCTTGATTCTAACTGTTTTAAAAACTTCTGGTATGTAAGTGTGAGCTTGGGAAAAAAAGCCAGCGTGGCCTGTCGGTCAGATGTCCTGCAGTGCAGAGTGTTTCAGGAGGCTAATCTCAGGGTCACTGCTGAGCCGCTGGAGTTAATACAAGGTTTCAGTGTCACACTGAGGCCAAGTTTATTACGTCTGATCTTGGAATCCCTAGAATCTCACCTCTCCGTTGCAATTCTTTTCTTCCAGGACAGCATGGATTTGGCAGATGAGGAGGACGATGAGAAGGTACGTACCTGTGCCTGCTGGTTTTCTACTTCACTGCTGACTTCTGTATGCTGATGAATCAAAAAAGAACGTAGCTCTATTTTTCATGTTGACAAAGGCATCTCTCTCTGATCTGTGGGTCTGTGTTGCTAAGCTCTTTATTCAGTACACAATCTTCTGATGCATTTTGATTCCTGCCAACCGCTAGTTGTATTTTTTGTAAACTTACCAAAAGACATTTGGGCTTAATGAAGACCTCACCAACCCGCTTCCACTTGTCACGACACATTCATATGCAAATAGAGGGGCGGGGCTGCATTTGGAAAGTCCCTGAGCTTAACACACCATATAATACCATCAATATGGAACTAATGACAGCACTTAGACATGCTCTTTCAGAGCTCATTTGGAAAGTTTATTTTGAAAGTATTAAAATGCTTTTAGGCAGTGAAATATTTCTTCACAATGACAGCACTTTATTGTAGTCGTTTTGTATAGCCTAATGAGGAAGGGGTTCACATACTGGTTCCAGTGGGAATATGACCCTAAAATGGCTCAAGTGGTTTAGTGCACTGACGGATATTTGACTGAGGTGAAATTAGATTTCTCTTAGATGTGGTTTTGGAGACTCAGTCAGTGCATCTGGAATATCCTTTGGCCTGTGAAAAGCCCCCCAGTAACCATGCTGCCTCCCCACCATCCACACAGACTGACTCCTCTCTTTAGACCCATAACCCTCCTTTAGTCTCCATGTATTTGATGTGGACATGTGGCTGTCTGAAGTCAGCCTCCCACTGCAGAGAGCTTCACAGAGTCTCCTCTGTTTACTTTAAATCCGTTGCTCCCTCCTGGGATCTGGACTAGCCTGGGAACTGTTCTTCATCTCTTTCATAATGTGATGTCCAGTCCCATTCTGAAGAGTCCCACTTCCAAACCTGATTTTTTATTTTTTGCATTTGCCTTTACATTCACATTTTGCAGACGGTCTTCACCAGAGCAGGACTGAATGAACCTGTTTAGTGTTTTATTTGCTTGTATTGATCAGACCTGTGGTCCTGGGAACGTTGCAGCCAAACAAAGCTCGGCAGGCTCGGTTGGTTTATATTTGAGCTGACAAAATACCCCAGAACTTTTCTTTTGATTTACTTTCAAGTGGCCCTATTTTACTTAACCTGTGTAATAAATAAATAATAATAAAATCCTCTCTGTCTACTAGAGATTAATAGTTTTATTTAATATTATCACTTTTAGAAATGAGAGCAAAATAAGGCAGGCATAAAAGTATCACACTAACACTCAGATGGCACAATAAAATATGACCTGAACCAGAACTATATCCTCGTCTATTGAAATCAACTCTGACTTGTTTGGTGCTAAAGAGTCGTTTAATGAGCTGCGTCATAGCAACAATAATTTCCAGCCTTTTATTAGAACCTTGAACACAGTTCTTCCTGTTAACTAGTACATTAATTGAAATACTTATTCAATATGACTACCTTCCATTAGCTTTTAATTCACATCTCTAAGTATGTTCTGCTGAAAGTTCAATGTCCTCTGATTAAAACATTCAACAATATGAACCAAACTATCGGAAATGAAAAGCGTCCAGCTTTATCGTCACCACTGCGTTGACTTCGGCCATTTTCCGAGTATCTTTTTCTATCGTTTGCTGCCGTAGGAGTCGGAGAGGAGAGGGCTGATAGAGAAATTCCACATGGTCCAAGACAGTCTCATCACCCTTCAGAACCTGCTGGATGAGATTGCGTGTTTGGGGGAGAGGATTAAAAAGTAAGCAGTAAAGATCCATTGTAAATTACAGTTGGCTGCTATTGAATGTTTACTCTCCATTCAAGTGGAGGAATCGCACGTGTTTGTGATCACAGCATGAAATGGTTGGTAATTATGTCGTTTTCCTGAATTGTACCATGTCCCAAAAAATATTTCAATCTCCTGTAATTATTCAGTAGAAATGAAAAATCTTAACATCCAATAAATACTGTCTTTTATGTGCAGTCAGTTATCAATAAATGAAGTTTGAACAAAGGAAGTGTTGCTTGACACTGACGGATGTTTCTCATCTTGATTTCTCAGCACATTCAACTGGTCGGTGCCGTTCCTGTCTGGCCTGGCTTTCCTGATCTTTGTCATCGTAGCCATCCTCACATACTACATCCCTGTACGCTACATCGTTTTAATATGGGGTGAGTCTCACACGTGTTCATTATTCTACCTGTTTGCCTCCATTTTAGCTGAGAAGCTCATCATCCCCATAAAATCCTATCCCCTAGCTATTAAAACTCACTGTCATAGAAAAAAAACATTCCTCTGCCCTTATTTTTATTATCTGTCAGATTTACGAGGCCCCAGGAGTGTTTGCTCCCAGTGTTTCCTGGCTTCATCTTTTTAACATTTGCAGCTTGTAATGTTAGTGACGTTTAAAATCATCCTATTATTAAATGTCTTACTGGATAAAATAATTGGCTGAATAAGTAGAGAGTAAAATGTGGCGAGTCTTCCAGCCTAAAGAGTGAAAGTAAAACAAGAAAAAGGCACACACTGGGGTGCTCCGAGCAATATTTCTTGGACAGCATGAGTCTCCCCTGCAAGCATTTGTTTGTGTGGAAACAAAGAGCACAGCCACAAGAGACTAGTGTTAATGATATGTTGGTGTGAATTTCTGTTTTAGGTATCAATAAATTCACCAAGAAATTACGGAACCCGTACAGCATTGACAACAATGAAGTGCTTGATTTCCTGTCGAGGGTGCCTTCAGATGTGCAGAAGGTAAGCTCTGCTGGATCAGCCGGCCAGGAAGCCCAAAATCCCAGAGCCTGCTAGCTTTGCATCTTACTACAACAACTCCCAGGCATTCTTCACTCTTGTCTGTATAATTAGCTTCATCTGTATAATTATGCAGCCCTGTATAATTTTTATTGTGTTTTGGTGGTGATACATCCCTGGTGGAGGTCTGCTGCTTAGCAGCTTTGCAACGCAGGCTGTTCCCAGGCTGAGACGGGAGACGCTGCTGCGGGGGTCTCCTGCACCAACACTTGAGCAACAAAACTTGTCTTGAGGGTTTCGAGGTGCATTGATGGGTTGCGATTAAAACATTCAGTCAGATTCAAAATAGTTACCTCTTGCCTGTGAGCTAGATAAACATCTTTTTTTACATTATGCACTGTTCACAATAAGTCATCTTTTTTATTTCTCCTATTCGATGTGGTCTTCATGCTGACGTCTCTTCGTTTATTCCGACTCTCCTTTCTGTCTGCTCTCTTTTTTTTTACCCATTTTGGTCTCCCCTCCTCACCCTCTGTCTCTCTAAGCTGTTTGACCCCATTTGTCTCCTCTCCCTCCTTCTTCGATGCCCTTGGGCCGCTGGGTTGAGTAACGGCGACTCTCTCCGCTCCACTGTTGTAGTATATGAGTGATGACTGGGTATCCCACTCAGTGGTGGTAGTGATGCTGCTTCACTCCACCCTTCCTCAGTAAAAATGTCTGCATTGCATTGTCTGCTGTAAGAACTGAAAAAAATATGTTTTGAAGCTTATTCTATTAGACTGTGGAGAAACCCTTTATTCTCTCACCAGCTCTTCATTTTGCTACATCAGATAAACATCATCACTGTGTCCTGTATGAAACAGCAGACCACTCACTAGCAACAAGACATGAGCTACATCCTATAATCTCTATTATGAGCTTTCATTTTCTGCCTCAGTATATCAGTATGTAAATACGTATTTACATACTTGTTTACATACTGATATGTAAATAAGTATGTAAATAAGTATTTGCCCTAAGTTTGAGCCGCAACAATTCATTAAATAATCGCTTATTTGTCAACTAATAAATTAATCATCAACCATTTCGATAACTGATTATTCAGTTTGGACAATTTCTTCAGAAATGAAATTCCAAATTCTCTGATTCCAGCTTCTTAAATGTGAATATTTTCTTTTTTTCTTTCCTTCTGTATGACAGTAAACTGAATCTCTTTGGATTGTGGACAAAACAAGACATTTAAGGGTGTCATCTTGGGCTTGACTGACTTTTTTTTACATTTCTATTTTATAGACCAGATAACTAATCAATTATTAAAGAACATATTCAGCAGAATAGTGAACACTGAAAATAAACATGAATTGCAGGAG
>OMNN01053196.1:0-12491 GCA_900302755.1 Chromis chromis
TACCATTAGAATAGTTTTTTGTGAATTATTCATGACATGCATATTATTTATCTGTATTTGTTATTAACTTTTGTATGGAAAACAAATTTATACAAAAAATATCTCAGATGTAATCCGTTCCCTCGTCTTTACACTGATTTCACAATATAATATTCAGTAATTATCCTATTTAGAAACACCCTATTTCCATCATGTCAGTATCCATATAGACCAGAATTCAAATTCAACCACATCATCTTAATGTGATCAGACACGCAAAGGAACAAAAGACTGCAACGTGCACAGATAACTTCATCTTCCACGACTCCTCCATTGGTGGAATATGAACAGGAAGAGAAAAGGAGAGTTGTTTATAGCCTAGCAAACATTATTTTCACTCCCTCACATCTGGAAGAGTCCAAATCCCTGCGGGGGGCCACCTCAGGCACAGCCATGCTGAGCAGCATGCCCCAGCAGGACCAATACCATCACAAACAAAGAGTGAGGCCCCACGGAGGACACATGTGGAGAGAAGGTCACAGACTGTGCTGAACCAGCCCAACACAAACAGCATCATCCACCCTGTCTGAGACCACAACTTGTAGATCTGCCCCTGGTTCACATTCTGGACGTCCCCTGGCCGCTCCATGCCTGCCAGGGTCTGTTATTGTCATGCTACCACCATGAGGCCACAAGCTCACCCTAATAAAAATGTATGGAGACATTTCAGTCACATGAAATCTATTATTCTTACAAGGCAAGCATCCATATGTCTTTCTAACTTATGAGCGGCGGTTTCTTGAATTTGATGCAGTACGTTGACCCTGATTATCTCCGAAGCACTTCAGCCTACTCAGACACATCATAAGGTTCAAGTGCGGCTTAGTATCCTCAAGTATGGAAACCTTGAGTGCTTGGCAGTGAGTCAGTACAGTTTAGAGCCACATCTGAAACCTTGAACTTTCGTGGGTCAGGTGTTTTTTCTGCATGTTTCCTCCCAGTAAATTACCATGTCAGAGCTTTCTTCAGTGTCTTTCAACATAAACAATACCAGCGTAAAGGTATTGCAGATGCCTTAGACTTCTTTGATATTCAGAAGCCTCAGCTGTCATTGCTGGAGAAGAAGCTGTACCCAATTAAGAAAGCTGGGAACTAAACATTATGCCATGATTGCAGAACTTCCTGCCAACTCATCTACAGCCTAAAAGGGAGCTAATTTCAGAAGCATGTCTTCCAGGTTTAATTACAAAACATTTGGTTGCCCATGCTCAACAACCCATAGAGGTGTTTTATGATATGACGCCACATTCGAAGAGATGTCCAACTCTGCATCGGCTCTGGAGAATGGTCTGACTGCACCTATTATCATTCTGCTATAGGGAGCAAAAATTCTCAGGCTTGTTTGTTTTTCTTCAAGCCGATTACAGTCATCTTGGGTGGCACTAAGCCCAGGATGAGGCCACAGTGTTCTTGCAAAAATAGTGTTGAGGGAATCTTGTTTTGGTGGAACGTTAGCACTAGCATTAAAATGGTTAACTTGCGATTTTCAGGATCTACATAGGTTGCTGCTGGGAGGTAAATGGAGGTTGTTATTGTTTCCCGTAGTGAAGGGGATTTTGAAAATGGTAGCATGCAGTTGGCAGAAAAGTAGGAGAATCCCACATGTAATTCATTGTGGATGGTTGAGTCAGACTATCAACAAGAGCAGGTAAATCCTGGAGGACCTTAAGTAGCTGATCACCTGGGTGCTTCAAGCTGGTAAGATCCAGATCCCTGACTTCTCTTACGTCTTCATGCTCGCTATTTTTCATCCTGTGAATCCTGTATTTTTCACTTTTGTGCTGATGATTCAACTGGAAGAGTTTCAAGCCCATCTAAGTCTTGGAGGTTTTCCAACTGCGAGTCATCTGCCAGTGTCAGTCAGGAAAAAAAAATGAACTGTCCATAACCCCAGACCCGCCCAGAAATAACTCATCCCACTTTGCAATGCTGTAATGTACATTTCCGTTTTATACCTCATTCATGTGATATCCCTCCCTCACACTGTAAGAAATCTGCTGCGTGACTGTGTCAGCATGTGAGCAAATATACTGTATGTGGTGTGGTGTTGGTTCAGCACATCTAAGCAGGTGTTGAGGAAACATCAGAGGTGTTGTGGGTATGCTCAGCCCACATGCACTCCTCAATATCTCTCCAGATTTGTCTTGCAGGCAATGCTCCGACTTGACCGGTTGCCAGTTTGTTTGTTTTCTTATCAAAAGAGGTTAAACTTTCGAGGTCAGCTGTGTTCTTCTTTATTACATGCAAATGCGGAAAAAGCTCCTCTCATTCCAGGGTGCAGGTGTATAATAAAGTACCAGGATCCTGTAGCCTGACAGCGAAGAGATGAATATCCCCTCAAACATAAACCACGCTGATGTGTGAATGTTATACACCCAATCAACCGTCCTTCCATTTTTCTTGAGCCATGTGAGACAGGTGCTGCTGTGTGCGGTGTCGTGGGACTGAGTGGCATTTTAAACTGAACTCGGCATTCTTACCTGCACCTGCATTGTGTCTCCAGAGCAACCGCTTTCCCATTTAGCGCCTGACAATATCCAAGCTTTCTATTCATTTCCCGTCTTTCAGGCAGGAAGAAATGAATCACGGGGCTGTCAAGGAGAGGCACAGGAGCAATAACAGAAGTGTGTGAGAAAAGAAACTTTGATATGTGAGGTTTACTCACTCTTTATTCCTCACAGGCCCTTGGGGTATGTTATGGGACATCACACTGCTAGACTCTGGCTGCTAAAGCTAACAGACCTGCAGGTGTAATTTCATCTGCCCATCTTTTTCTTCCTTGGCTCCGCCTGCCTCCCACTTTCACTCTCACTCTTTTTTTTTTTTGGCATCTTTTTTCACACAGACTCTCTGACTGTCAGTCCCGTGCCACTTCCATTTACATCACAACCGTCATGCTGCACATTTGTTGCTGTAGCTTTTTAAAAAAAATACTGTCAGACAGAAATGAGCTCAGTAATCAAAGCATTATTATGTCTGTGGATCAATTCAGCCTATGTACACACCAGTATTACTGAATGATAATAAACTCATGTATATATACGCAGGAACATTTGCAGTCCCTCTCATATGCAAACTCCTATTTTCTGCAGGACTACAACACTTAGGTTTGAAAAACATTTTAGCATTACAACACTGTATATTAATATTTCTCAGCTAGTGTGTTTGCATATAATGCTTTAAATGAATCGCTGGATTAGTGTAATCTTTTATCTTGTTGGTGGCACTATAGATGAAAAGTCCAAAAATGATTTGGGTGGTTGGTTTCATCCTTTAGCAATCATGAATGACTGCACAAAAGTTCATGGCAATCCATCACATAGTTACTGAGAAATTTCACTTTTTCGGACAACTTGCAGAGCAACTTTGCCGTCCCCAGAAATACCTCACTTGTGTGGCTAAAGTGGCAACACATGGACAAAGAGGGTGGAAGGCAGAACAAGTAGATTACCTATTAATCCTGAATAGAAGAGATGGTATTAGAGTCAGATAAAGTAGCCACGGATGGTAGCAAAAGACATTTCTTGAGCAAAGTGTGCAGCACCGTCCACTCCTCCAGTACTGATGGCCATAGGTGCTGAATCTGTAGGTGCTCTGGAGCTCACACACCCACGGGTGATGGTGATGGCGAGCGCCCACAGGGAAATTATGCCACAGCATGTGCAGTGAAATTTGTGACTGCTCTGGTAAAGTAACTGTTCTCAGCTCTCCGTTAGGCATCTTATTATATCTGGATCATAAGGTCAAAAAGTCATAAACATTTTGTTGTGCTTTACTTATTCAGGCTGTTGCAAAGGTGACTAATAGTAAACACAAGTCATAGTCATCCAGTTAAAGCAATCTGAAAAATACAGTAAAATAATCACCTGTGCTAATGGCTAACTTAATTGGACAAATAATGGACTTTACATTATTTCTATGATTTATAGGAAAACACTGCCTTTGAAGATGATTTGGTTAAAATGTAATGCATTTGCATGATAATCTGATTATGGCCAACACTTTTTTTTATATCTTTCCTGAAGATGAGTGCAATTCAAAGTACCTTACAAACTAATCAGAACTTCAGTCATCTATTCAGCCCTCAAAATTAATGACAAATAAGAAGTTATTTATTGTTCTACTGATTTGTTTACATATTTGTGATGTCAGACACAGATTTTCTCTAAGGTTTTTGCATTATCGACATCGTATAAGTGCCATATGGAAATAGTGAGTTGAGGAGCTTTAGTGAAAGGTCATCTAATATATTCGCATTATCATCATTCAGTTTCCATTCTACAGGACATGATGTGATTGGATGTTACAGCCACTCCACATTTCTTTTCTAGCATCAAAGTTTCCCTCAAATTCAGACCTTATGTTATGGTCCTGCTGTGGAACACACATGTCTCCTTTAGTATAAATATTGCAACAGAACTGCTGTGACCATGTCTTTTCATGGTACGTTGTGCCAACTAAAGCATGTATATACAATAGATGTTTTTGTCTGCACACTACAAGGACATGCCATTACGAGCATTGTTTCTAGCATTGAAAGAGCAGAAAATACAGACTGAACCAGCAGAACATGTTTTTAGAGAATAACAACAACAGCAGAACATGTTTATAGAGAATAACAGCAAAGACACTAATTATTATTAATATTATTGTTATATTTTCAATTTTTGTAACACTTCTGTAGCCTGAACAATCAAACATCTCCAACCAAACCCTAAGCACCACATTGCACATTGTTTCTCGCCTTGACAATGTGTTGGTGTGAGCTTTATTATGGAGCCTAGTGCTTCACTTTCTCAGGCTCTCACCTCTGTGATGAAACTGGTATTTTAAGGTCTGCCATCTGCACAGGTGCCAAAACAGCCTGGGAGTTCTGCTGGATGTCTATGGATCAATCTGAGATTATTCCCCTGGTCCCTTTGGCTGGGAGGATGGCCTGTCATGCGCACTCACTCACACACACACACATTCACACACATGCAGGCAAACACCTAATGATTTTTCTGAAGTGAACAAAACAATTAAGTGAAGCCTGCAGCATCAAAGTCCTTCAGTTAAAGCTCAGAAGCCTATAGGGAGGTGTAGTGGAGGCTGAAGACAATCAAAGAAATCAAAAGGCAAGCGAGTAAAAAGGCACTACGAGTCTATTCTCCAGCCTCAAGCATCGGTGTAGAGGTTACCTCTGAGGGCTCTCCTCATGTTCTTTGAACACCTTTGTTCTCCAGTGCGAGCACCAGCTGTGAGTAGTAGATGAAGACCAGTGCAACGTCTCAATAGCAGTCTTCAGTGTAACTGATGCTGCACCCAATTTATCTGTCTCGTACCAAAGGTTTTGTAGGCATCACTCATATTTCTGGACCCTTTTTCTATTGCCTAGAAAGGACTTAACTCTGTACTTCATTAGAAGATTCTTAGAAAAGGGCTGTGTAAATATAGCACTAATTGTAGTGAAAATGGAAGAAAAGAAAAGTTTGCCAAGAGCCAAAGCAAAAGAACAAGCAATCGATTAGAAGACGGAAGCATCAGGTTGAGGTCTTTTATCCAATAACATTCATTTTTCTTTACTAGTTAAACATTTAGCAGCTTTTAAAGAACACTAACAATCTGCTTTTGTACATATCAAAATTTCAGATACATCAGGAAACATTTATCATTTATATTTTGTTCTTTCTTCATTTTAAGTTCCAATTAATGCATGAAGACATGTTGTAAAGGAAAATATTTCCTTAAGAGAGGAATTTCTTTACGTTTAATCATCAAGAAACCAAGGCAAAGTTTTAGCCTACCAAGGTAAACATGAAGGCAATTTTACTCCTATGGCAGAATGTATTTCTAGTGCCAATGTCACCATCATACACATGTTCAACAAGCCAAACTTATCACAAATAACAGCTACAGCCTCCACGTCTCTGCCCCCCAACACTGTATTTGCTCTCTTTTATATAAATAGCTGAAATTTCTCGCTGCTCTACTGAATGAAACACATCTTAAGATACAGCTAAGTAGAAAAGCTGATGCAGAAGATTGTCAGAATATGTTGGTAGTCGATAAAGAGCTACTTTGCAGCAAATAACATGTTTTCCTTCATCTGGGAACCCAGCCAAAGTGCTGGACTGGTCCAGATTCAAATTCGCTTCATGCCTGTTTCACACGAATCAACCTTGATGACTTTCCCGCTGCCAAAACTTTTTTCTCTTCTCATCACGCCTGCAGCAGCTTTATCCTCCAGGTCTTACAGAGAAATTAGCAAAACGCCCTTGCAGTAGCAGCCTGTCTTAAAATACTACAATAACACATATCCAGTTTAAACCACTAATCAACCAATTAATATTTATGAATATTACTGGACTATGATTTCTCTGTTGAAGCCATCTGTCTGCTTGCTGAGTTGACTCTTGGGTATGCCTGGCAACCACAATTAGTTGATGACTAAGGAGCTGATTACTCTATCAAGGACCATGAAGGAATCATCTCTCAGGTTTTGAATCTTTTCTTTTCAAGCTTGTCTACAGTAGTTACAATATCCACTGCAATGTTTTAAACTTATTTGGTACAAGAGAGCACAAGTTCATATTTCAAGTGCCTGACAAAGAGGCAATCCCAAAGATATCAAATGCTGCAGGGGATAAAAGTGTGAAGATACTTTGAAGAGTGAGCAAAATGTGTTTTTGACATAACTCATTTTAACTGACTGGAATTGACAAGACACATTACACTCAACATTACCGTGGGAAATAAAAGTTTACAGTATATACTGCACAGTATATTGATTATATTTGGGATGAATTCCAAGTCCAATACTGCCTAAAGCTAGCCCGAGTGCTGTTAACTGCAGCTGATTCTCAGTTCAAATAGACCCAAGTCTGCATCCTGGAATCCTGCCAGTAATGTAACCAGAGTGAAATGATGATGACGCTTAGAAGGCTGTTGCACTCCCATCCTTGAATTTAGTTCAAGTTAAAATATCTGGTTGTATAATGACAGAAAGATAGAAAAAGTGTGCAAACAACTCCAAAAAAGAAAACCCAAAGAGACAGACGGAAGATCATACGACATAAATGCACAGATTTTCACTCAACACAAGCAGGACCAGTGATAAATTGCCCCAAAAAAGATGCAGAAGACACCAATATGTCATCATTTTGATTGCCGGATAACAATATTCTCTGGGTTAGCACAATAAAACAGCAATAAAGGCAGGTTACAGCTGCTTCAACAACCATAATAATAAAATATCCAATTTGAGCTCAGATTTTGGGGGGAAATCTGTTTATTAATTTTTTTGGCTTCTGCCTTTATGTGTGATAATCCGTTCTGGACAACATACAGCTTTAGCACAAGTCTCGCCATTTTAAAAACAAACAGAAACACATGCTGGATAAACCTCTCACATTAAATGGTAATTTGTTGTTGTTCTAATTATGCAATGCTGCACATTTGTGTGATGAGTCAGGTTTGCTTTCTGCCAGGACTTCTTGGACTAATCTACTATATTTTCAACCTTTGTCTGGATAAGAAAAAGAAAAAAAATCTGTTATTCTCTCCCCATATGGAAATGAAATTCTGTTATCCTCACAAAATTGCATCATGTGTTCGGATCTGAAGTGCAGTACGGTCGGCGCTTAAGAGCCACATGATTATTGCTGACTTGGAACATTGGAGAATCAATCGTCCTGATAGGTCGTGTGGGGTTTTGATGGATTGCTTGTCACTTGTGATTTTTCTACTAATTCAGAAGACCAACTTTTCTCGCCCCGTGCATACAAGCATACAGTTTGTGTATGTATGTCATGTGTAGACCGGGAGGGATTGTTTTCATCTCTGCTTAATTGTAAATCGGAAAAGCTTCTCTCTTGCCTATTGTGTGACAGGTCAGAGGTCAGAGTGGAAATAACAACTGTCTCCGTCTGCACAGCACGCACTTTGGACCGCCGCTGACCCCATTTTAGATCAGAATGACACCTGCTGATCTCTCTGTATGCAGCATGTTTGCAGTATTTGTGACATTTTGAGCGAGTTACAGCAGGAAAACTGAACGGAGGCTTTGTTAATTCATGTTAAAGTCGTTCTTACAACAAGAATACACGCTGCACACGCTTGCTGAGTGTCACTCTTTATAAACCGTCCAGCTGATTATATACTACCCAGCAGATACAGTGAGCCTTAAAACAGAGCTTCTCCTCTGCCCGCCTGAGTTTCACGGCGAGGATGTTTCCGAGCAGAGCTGTGTACGTTCTGTGTGTCTCGCACAGTGTTAACAAAGTTCCTACATTTAAAGTCCAGACTGGTTTTGGATTAAAGAATCCCGAGATGGAGAATTTTCATGGAGGCGCACACTCTGTTAGAAGAGTTCAGCGTGTCAGTATTGATGCCACCTTTTTTTATATGTACAGTTTATTTCACAGGTCATTAGCAAGAATGTGCCTTTGACCTTAACGCGTCTGTTGGTTGTGCGGAATGTTCCAGTCAATACCGTGGGCGTGTCCATGAATGTGCCGATGTTGGCACACGGATCAATGTTGCTGGCCAGCACTTTCCTGCAGTTTTTACAATGTCATCCAAACAAATTTCATAAATTGATCATTGAAATAGCATGTTGTTTAAAGTACCATTGTGCACAGTAGTAATGCTCCCATAACCACTACTATGTATATGTATTGTCTATACAGTGTTACAGCATATACTGTATGCATTGTTTATAGCCTTTTATATCTTGTCCATCTTGATTAGTGACTGAAAAAGCCTATCAAAGTGATGCTATATGTCTGATGACTTTTCAGAAAAAATGACAACACATTTGTGGCTGCAATCTTAAAATGCACAGCCTTGCACCACATTTTATTATTCCCTGTGTATTTCTTTTTTGCAACCCCTTGAGGTGTCCTCTAAAGCCAAATCAACCACCCGACCACAAAACGTCATTACTGCTTAGGCGTCCCCCATCTGTGGCTCAAGTTCAGTTGACATAGAAGAGGTAAATCCTGTGTTGGAGTGTAGTCAGACTGAAACGACGCCAATAACTCTCTGTAATAAAAAGTCTAAGAGCCAGAAACAATCCTAATTTTGCACCTCTCGCACATCAGCTTGCGAAAAAAAAGCCTCCATCTGGCTATGGAGTCGCCGCCTCACTCTCTCAGTGACAAATGACCTTGACACAGAAGCAGTGTAAGTACAGATAGACCCGCTCACTTTATCAAAGGCACAAAAGGGAAAGGGTTAAGAGAAAGAAAATAACCATGGAAACACAGAAGAAAAAGCCATCCATTGCTTTGTGCCCTTTTAAACTGTCAAGTAATGATTTAGGATGAGGTTGGGTGTGGGGCACACTCCCTTACAGCGAGGCCCCATCACCTCAGGAAGAGGCAAAATAAGACAGCAGGGAAGGCTGGAGGAGAGAGAGCAGAGGAGGGGTTTGGCCGGGAGAGTGTGGGAACATAACGGGGGGGAAAAAATAAATCCATATCCGTGCCTGGATGCGCCTGTCCGGCCTGTCACTCTGAATTCATCGTCAGTCAAAAGCAAAATGTCACACCTTTCATCTGTTCACCCTGAGCTGCGGACTTTTAATTGCCTGGGTGGAACGCGCTTTGATCGAAGTGAGGCTGCACTGGGGATGGGAGCGAGGTTTACCCGGAGCAGGAGGGCCAGGTGAGGGGTGATGGCAGCCAGCAACAAGACAAGAAAGCAATAAAACTGATAAATGACGCCAAGACACTCAAATACTGAGATCCCTCACCACCGCTGCCTCCTCTGCCTCCTCTGCTCTCACGGCAACCCTTCTCACAAGCACACCTCTACAGTACCAGCTGCGCCTATAACACCACCTACCCACCCCCCGACACCCGCCGCCATCCCTCCATCTCCTCCCTGGAGGACCGGACAGCTCTTATTGAGCACTCGTGTGTTTACAGATCAACGCTTCCCATCAGGTTTTGGATCAATGGGATTATATTTCTTATAAAGCAGGACGAAGCGGAGGAAGGTGGGGGGGGAAGGCCGGCAGGAAGGGCGGCACAGGGTTGTGGGCGTGTGAGTGAAAGGCAGAGGAGGCTGCATGGATGCAATGACAGGGGCGACAATTTGGGGAAAGAGTGGGGTTTAGGGAGGGGGGAAATTGTGGGGAACAGAAGAAAAGCCGTTGCTTACAGATGGGCAAGAGGATGGGGAGCTTATTGATCTCCTGTCTGTCTCCTCTTCAGAAGATCAGTGGCAAACAGAGGCCCTGGTGTTTATCATTTAGTCAATGCAAGGATGAGGACGCACTGTCTGGGGATATGGAAATGGGTGGCCGAGACGCAGCATGTTTGCACGATGCAGACATTTTCCCAAAAAATGTCTTTGAAAGATAACGTGGGCACAAAGGGCAGAAGTCAAGATGTTTTTCCGAAGCAGCAAGCTGTTAAAGGACAGAAACGGCATTAAGTATTCACATATGTTAAGCAGCAGAGATGTAGCAGAATGAGCCCGCAACGAGGACAACAGATTTGTTTTCATTTCAGTCTTTTGACATGTTGTTGAGGAGAAGAAAAAAACAACACTGGGTTTCTCCCTGTGGAATCTCTGTTTGTGTTTGAAATCAGTTTCTCTTTGTGCTGCTCGTAATGTTTTCGGTGCGTATGTCCACCAGCCGCTTGTGTTTTCACGCATCAGTGTGTGAGTTTAAATACGTAAAGTGTGCTCTTCAATAATTATAAATCAAGCAAAATAGCCTGCCTCCCATTTAAAACGGCTGCTGAGACCAGGGATGAATGTGGGGATTTGAATGCCCAAAAAATGAGATGGAAAGTGCTTACTTGAACAATGAATGATGAATATGGTGAATATATTTGCATATTTTCAGTGATCAAATGGTGGAGTTTCAAACGTTAAAGATTACACAAGTGCTATTTTGGAAAATGTATTTAATTCACATTGAGCAGCGAGATGGAGAGAGATACAGAGGAAGAGACAAAGAGAGAAAGTCCTTAATTACTGGCAGCTCTCCACAATGAGCCCTCTAACCAGTTTAGTTGTTGGCTGGGTTTTACACATTTTGATGTGTATTGTCTCAACCTGCGTCTGAGCTCTGTTTTCACTTCCTTGTGCCCAAGAGGTGACACAAATGTATTCCTATTGCACGCGGTGCTATTGATTTTTCTTAGGTGGGGGAATTAATCCGTGCTGAGCACAAATCATCTTTGAAGCAGGCGTTTATTCCCACTCTCACCTCCAGTGCAACACCCTGGATGGGTTTTATTGCGCGGTAATTTGAGCGGCTGGATGCACTGGCATGCTCTGTCAACTTAAAGCCCTCATCCTCAGTCTTGCCCTCTCGAAAACACACACCAGCTTACATAAACACACTTTTTTGCGCTCATGCATGCGCAGACACTAATGCACGCACAGATTAATGTCAAGGACTTTCCTATTTAGAATTCTAAAACATTATACATGCAGATTAAAACCACATTTCTCCATGCACCTCCTCTGCTGTGGGATATTCTGCAGGCTTGTCCCCTTTATTTCCTCCCCTCTCTCAAAGTGGCACCAAATGTAATCCTCCTTAATGGATGTGTAATATTTACACTTATACCATAATCGCTTAAACATTCATTTACAGGGCCATATTTGGTTGTTCGTGGCCCTGACAGCCTATTCATCAAAAAGTAAATGTGCAGAACCTCGCGCCCCCTGCAGCAATCAATCAATATGCTCCTCTCCCGGCTACCATCATTGCAGATACGTCTCAGGCCAAAATTAATCACTGTGAAGTTTGCATAATCCCTCCACTTCCCCCCCACGCCCATTACCCCACGTTTGGGAACCTTTACCTTTGAAGACCATTTTGATGACTGAAAGGATTAATCAGAATATCCCATTCTGAAGCCTTGATGAAATTGTAACAGTTTATGCAATGAATAATATGATATATATCAAAAAAAGGGGGGTATTTATATTCAGCGATTGAATCTGTGGCTTAGCTGGGAATTTTACTTTGCCACTCTTGAGGATCTGGACATGATTGTGCGTCATAAAAGATTCAACACCGCTACCTTGTAATTTACAGTATGCTAGTGGCCATATTCTGTGTGATGAAAAGGACGAAAAGTATTTAGACCATCACGAGCGTCTCCTCTTTTGATTGTTGTTGTAACTCAGAATATTTGTATGGAAAAATGCAATGTGACGGCTTTAAATATTTAAGGAGGAAATTCATTTTTTCAGCTGTTGGTTTGTGTGTTTTAGAAGAATCTGATGAGAGATCTGCCAGTGCATTAGTTAAAATGTTGAAAATGCCCAAATCTAGACAAACTAGTGTGACAACAAGAATATTTGATCCCCACAATTTAACTTCTCTCTTTCAAAATTTGCGAAACAGATTTTTACGGAACATTTCACAAATCTCTTGAGTGGAAATAGTGGAAATAGAAGGATGAACAAACAAACAAAAAATGTCACTTACAATTAGAATC
>OMNN01053197.1:0-10318 GCA_900302755.1 Chromis chromis
ATTACAGCTTGCCATAGAGTAATTTTACAGTGTGCTGTAGTAAGGAGAAAGGGGTGGATAAATAGGGAGCAACTATGTACAGTTAAATCTAAACCATTTTAAGACAGGAGAAGATTATTTTACAAAAAAAAATAAAAAATCCATCCATCCATCCCTTGCCTTCCGCTTATCCTGGAGCGGGTCGCGGAGGCAGCAGTCTAAGCAGAGAGGCCCAGACTTCCCTCACCCCAGACACCTCCTCCAGCTCTTCCGGTTGGACCCCGAGGTGTTCCCAGGCCAGCCGAGAGACATAGTCCCTCCAGTGTGTCCTGGGTCTACCCCGAGACATCCTCCCGGTGGGACATGCCCGGAACACCTCCCCAGGGAGGCGTCCCGAAGGCATCCGGAACAGATGTCCAAGCCACCTCAACTGGTTCCTCTGGACGTGGAGAAGTAACGGCTCTACTCCGAGCTCCTCCCTGGTGACTGAGCCTCTCACCCTATCTCTAAGGGAGCGCCCAGCCACCCTACCGAGGAAACTCATTTCAGCCGCTTGTATCCGGGATCTCGTTCTTTGGGTCATGACCCAAAGCTCATGACTCATCTGCAGTCATGCAGTCGCTGTATCGGTCCGTCGTGGTGAAGAAGGAGCTATGCCGAAAGGCAAGGCTCTCCATTTACCAGTCAATCTACGTTCCTACCCTCACCTATGGTCAAAAAACTAATTAATTAAACATTAAATTAACTTGTTCAAGTACATAGTCACTTTGTTAAAAATACTTTTTTCATTAAAAAAAATGAAAAAGATGACTTTAGGTACAGCACCAAACAAAACTATCTCTGTAGCATAACAGACAAAAGAGTGGCAAGAGTAAAACTGCTACAGAACCTGACAGTATACAATAAATCACCAAATGAAAGTGAGGACACATTGCTAGCAACCAATCTGAGCACGAGGTTATGGAGGCCATTCAAGCAAAATTATTAGTGAGACAAAGGCAGTTTGTTTGGATGTGAAAGAAAAAAAAATAAACTGAAAATTTAGGACTACTAAATAGGGAACTGGCAGACTTCAGAGACGAAGTTAGCCAGAAGCTAAATGCTATCATTACTGACTTAAAACAAATAAGGGATAGAATGGAGGAGATGGAGTAGAGAGTGGCTGACATGGAGAAGCCAAGGAGGTACTCTCTCACACACTTGAGCCTCAGGAGAACATCCAACTCCAGCTAACAAACCTAGAGGCACATTCACGCAGAAATAATATAAATATCCCTGGAGTTCCTGAGGTGGCTGAGGGAGAAAATATACAGGAGTTTCTGAGAAGGTTTATTAAGATGGAGCTGCCCCTCCCTGATGCTACCTCTATTATATAACACTGTCACTGGTCCCTTGGATCCAAACCACCGCAGGGTGCAAACCCAAGGTCAGTGCTCACCTATTTCTTGGAGCATAAGACTAAAGCATGTCATCGAGAGTGCCCCCTGAAGACCAGTTAATTCTTTCCATGTCCACATGTTTGTAAAGGGTACACATGATATAAATTTCATCATACACCCAAATCAAAGACCCATCTGTGGTTGTCCACATGCAGCCTTAAATTTGTGACCACATGCACTGTATGCATTGGAACCGCATCAACTGCAAAAGTGTCAGGAAAACAAATGATGCTTCAAACAAATGCTTGTTATGAGGAGAGACTGCATAACTGTGTCCTCCACACCTTTAAAAGTCATCATTAAAACAGCTGTTTGACTAGAACCATGTGTGCATCCACTGTGTGCTTTCAAAGTCATGATTTGGCCTTTAGTCCCAAATGTTTTGCTCTCTTCATTGAGCCACTGGCACAAGAAATTACAGGAGACAATGATCTAAGGTCAGATAGGCATATTGATTGGAGATATAAAATGTATGATTCGTCTGTATGCAGATGACATCCTTTTTTAGGTTCATAGGGTTAGGGTTTGCTGATAAGCTTCTTCTTATTCTTCTTCCTTTTAACTGAAATTAGAACTGAAGTTACAACTAAAGAAGCGTCTTGGATAAGAGGTGAAACATCTTTAAAAGCCTAAAAGAGAAGTCCAGTCACTTTTTAGTGAAGCTCCTAGGGTTCCCTTAACCTGAATGATTAAGAATTATACACAGAAATGACATCCGCATGACCCTCACCAAGGGATGGGTACCGTTAAGATCGTAACGGTACTACTACTGGTACTGATACTGCTTAATGGTCGGATACTTTATCATTACTCTTACTCAGCACTTTCTGATTGTTTATTGTCTCATATTTACTGTATATAAATTAACATTCTTTAGTAGCCCTCTGCAAGGACATTGTTTTGAACCAATCACTATTATATACCAGAATGTGATAGTTGACATGTAAAAGTAATACAATCATTGTTTACAGCAAAAGAAAACAGAAACAGTGAAAATAAAGTAAGAGACATTTTGTCTGCAGCCTCCAAATCACTACATCTCCACTGTTTGTGCCATTGACAATGAAAGTGAAGTTCTGAACGACATTTGAGATGGTGCTCTGAATTTCAGACTGGTTACATTACAGCCACAGTTAAACAAACAGCTGCCGAATACTGCTATTTCTTTTAATCATTAACATTAAAAATGTGTTTACAATTTTCAAAAATCCAATAATAATAGTCAGAAAGTAAGAAACTTGAACATGGTCAGTGTTGCAGAATGTGTCCTAATATGTCTGCTGGTCATTTTCATATCTTTTGGGAGCATTCTAATATTTTTTTCTTACTGGGAAGACCAATAAACAGTGTTATTTATTTGTGCCCACTGGGCTGAAAAAGTATTTGTTACAAATACTATTTGAAAAGAAAAAGTAACAATGAGGGAAAAAATAATTCAGGAAATCTACAATATAAATAATACTTATGTATTTCTTTCCAGTTCTTTCAATTCTCTTTTTTGACTGCTTTTGTAAAGTTACTGAAACCATGCTTTGGTATTTTGTCAAGTGGTGATTGTTTGTGTTGTCAATTCTGTTTATGCACACAACTCACACACACACACAGTATTCTTTGTGTAAGACTTCTGTATACAGCCATTGTTTTCATTGTTTGTGCCAGAGTTTACATGTCCTGTGCAGGATTCACACTGCGCAGCCATGCATGAGTAAACAAGGAACATTCACAGGCATAAGTGCATGCAGGTTCTAGACATGATGCTGAAGACAAAGGCTGGTATATGAGTGTATATATGTGTGTGTAAGGGTGCACGTGCATTTCTCATAATTCACAGGCCATTGGAAAAGTAAGCATATTTGTTGTTGTCACTTGATTACAAGGACCTTAAGCTAAGTCTTGTTTTGGGTCCCACGTGTATAAATCTTGTTCTAAGACCTTTGTGCTTACATATTGAATCCCTGAGCTTGACTACATACTTCTGGGTGGAATCTATGCAGAGCATATGGCATTGTGAGCATTTATATTTGTGTGTAGACACACCAACGCAGCAGCAGTGGGGTTTCTCTGCCACTGTGTCCTTGAAGCAATAGTATCATGCTGGAGTTGAAGCTTATAAATGATGAAGAGCAGGTACTTTCACTAAAATTAAGGCAATGTAGAAAACAGAGAAGACGTTGAAATCAACTGAGTCTATATACTTTTAATGCACTATACAAGGGCCATGTTTACATGCCATATTACTACCATGCAGACCAATCATGGTTGTTATTAATCAAGCTTTAGTTTAATGTAGGGTCAATTCAAATAAAACATAGCATAGCAAGTCCAGGCCCACCAAATCTCATGGGCAGTTTAAACAACAGCTTAGCATTACACTATGATATGTAGATTGTAAAATCTTTTTCCGTTTCCATTTGTGTTTGCAAAGTCTTCGCAGCTCATCTCATGTTTTTCCACCACCATATCAGTGCAGCTTGGGTTGCAGTGCAGAGAATACAGAGAAAAGCTGACGACAGTAAGTGACCAGGTCCTGACTCAGGCCTGCAAGAGAAACAAAGCCTACAAAACATGGTAAATTTTTAATTCCTTTAGAGTGTGTTGTGTGTACAGTGTGTGTCTGGTTTTCTTGCCTTGGCTCAGCAGTCTAGCCGTCAGTTTAGGCTCAGGTCTCTAGATGAATTTGGAGAAACACCCAGTATGGGGCCTCAGCAGTGCTCTTCTCTGCCTCCCCAGCCTCGCTACTGTTTGACACTTAATTAAAGCTTTCATTAACTCCCTGGGAAGTGCCGAATGGCTCTCTCTTGCTTATTAGCCATTGTCTTCCCTTACACCTCTCATTACGAGACACTGTGTAATTGTTGCCATGTATTACCTGTGCTAGCATACAGGCAGAGATTAAAAATCCTGTCTAATTCATTTTTCACAACGCTCACTCGTCAGTGTCATTGGCTCACTCTTGTTTTCAATAATAGTCTTTTCTTTCTTTCTTTTTTTTTAACCTACAGCAGAGAATAAATACACAAATAACACATTCTGTCCACAACTTCTTCATCATTTCTAGTGACTTCAACAATGAAAGTTTAGTTTTCATATATACACTTTTTTCTTTCTATTTCAGTGAGCTTTGCTATGTCAAAGTCATGATTTGGCCTTTAGTCCCAAATGTTTTGCTCTCTTCATTGAGCCACTGGCACAGGCAATTACAGGAGACAATGATCTAAGGTCAGATAGGCATATTGATTGGAGATATAAAATGTAGGATTTGTTTGTATGCAGATGACATCCTCTTTTAGGTTCATAGGGTTAAGGTTAGCTGATAAGCTTCTTCCTTCTAACTGAAATTAGAACTGAAGTTACAACTAAAGAAGCTTCTTGGATAAGAGGTGGAACGTCTATAAAGGCTGAAAGAGAATGCTAGCATACAGGCAGAGATTAAAAATCCTGTCTAATTCATTTTTCACAACGCTCACTCGTCAGTGTCATTGGCTCACTCTTGTTTTCAATAATAGTCATTTTTTTATTTTTACCTACAGCAGAGAATAAATACACAAATAAGACATTCTGTCCACAACTTCTTCATCATTTCTAGTGACTTCAACAATGAAAGTTTAGTTTTCATATATACACTTTTTTCTTTCTATTTCAGTGAGCTTTGCTATGTGTTGGTGCACTGCTACAAAGAAAAATAGGAATACCAGCAACAGAAACCAATAACCCTGACAAGAAAAAACAAACATATTTCTGCACAAGTGTGCATAGTTATGCATAATAAGATGCATTTCCAAGCCATTATTAGGCAAAGGCAGACAATCACTGCTTGTTATGCAGAGCCACCACAATGATCTGAGGAAAAGCCCATTTTCGCTCACTTATTTGTTTGTTCTGTGTTTTACATTGGGCTGCCTTTGTGGGAGGCACAAGAACAGCATCATGAACATCCTCTTCCCACATGTTCATAAAAATTCCCATTATTCCAGGGCATTTTTGAGCCCCCTGAGAGAACAATGGAGGGGTTTCTCTATTGCGGACCCTTAAATTAGCACTGTGATGTATTTATGGCAGTCCTGTGCGACATTAACGTTTTGGGAGGGAAAATGATGGCACATTCAGCTGTGGTGTAAAGGCCCTGTAAATCTGGCGTCTTGCACTTAGCATGCTTTATTACGCTGGCTGTCGATCCTCTCATCAGCATCAGCTTCCTCTGGGCTCACGCTCTTTCTTCTCTCTTTCCCTTTAATTGTCGCCCTCCATCATTTTTCATTCTTCTTGCTCATCCCATCCTCTTGTGAGATCCCCATATTCTTCTGTCTTTATTCTGCTCTACATTTTTATCTTTCTTTTTTGTTTGTCATTCCAGTGTGTCATCATCCTTATAACTCTCACTGTTTTTGTTCTGTATCTGCCGCTGTACAACATTTTTTTTTTCTTTTAGGGTTGAAAGTTAAAAATGTTTTCAGTGGTCCAAGTTCTTGCAGTAAAAGTCCTGCTCATTTTTTCTGAAATGATACCTGAAACTTTCCAGGTTGAATCACCAGTATAAAAGCCTCTAGGAAAATATGTGGTCTGCTATAAGAAAGTCAAAGTTACTTGGCTCGACATAAAAATTGGTGGAGACAAGACCACTACAACTCCCAAAATGCATTTCAGTAAGAAAAGTCCAATCACCAAGCTAAAACAGTTGGTCAACCCCACCTAGAGTTATTGCTTTTGCTGATTGCTGGTAGTTTAGTGCACCTTGCTACAGGAATATATGTCTGACGCACCATTTCATGCACATTTCTCCTCCCCCTCTGCCATCTACCTGTAGCCATTTTCAAAAACTCCTTCACTAGGGGAAACAGCAACTGCAACCTGAACCACAACCTACCATAATGAAAATCTTATGCTTTGATGAAGGTTTGGATCGATTATTTTTATTTTTTATTTTTGGTGAATAATCCATTTTTTAATGGCACTGTTTACTTCCCAGCATGCAAGTGTTTCACCAAAACAATTCTTCCATCACCATTTCGAGGGAACATCATTGCTTAGCCCCACCCAAGACGACAGTTTAAAAACTGCAGACTGATAATGAGGTGCAGCCAGACCATTCTATACGGCACTGTGTCAATGCTAGAGAATGATCTGGTTACGCAAGACTACAGTAATATAGACCAGGTCTTCATGGTGTGTGGTTACAGATGCAGAAAAGACTGGCTTGAAACTTTTAAACACAGGACAGTGTTATACAGATTCTAGTTCAATGTTGAAAACAGGGAGCTCAAAATTACATGTAACAGTTGAAATCAGTCCTCTTTTACTCTCAGTTATGGATCAATTTGTTGTAATGTATTGTTTAATTTTGTCTGCAGTTTAAACCCTAACTGGATTCTTCTCCATAGCAAAGATTGCTGGAATGTTTACAGCAGAATATGGACTTACATGTGGATGTGACCATACAAACTGTTGAGGAGTAAAGTCAGCACCAAACTGGAGATTTTTATTTTCCGTGCATTAATGGTCTATGGCCAGATTAACTAGTTTGGAGCAAAGAGGGCAGGGCAAAAGGTTGTCCTGGTCAGAGTTTTTTGTGTTGCCAATTTCTGGAGAAAAAAAAAAAATCTGTTTATGTGTATGTGGACCAAGAAGGGGTTCAGGTTGACACCACCAAGAAGAGCACCTAGGACTTGTGTGTGTGGATTAATCTAGCAAGGGTGAAATGATCCAATAGAAGACAGGCTGAAGTTATATAATTTGATAACAAATAATTCAATAAACATTATGTAGCACAATGTAAAGTTGCCAAATTACCAACATAAAATCAAGACTTCATATAAAAATGATAACTCCCTTGCAAGTGCGTTGCATTGTTTCTTTTTACAGTCGTTCTGTCCATGCACCGCCCTCTCAAAGTCTAATTACAGCTCTGAAAGCGCTAGCAATGTCCTTTCATTGCACAACACTAATCCTTATTCGTCACCCACCATTAGCCTCACAGTTGCCTACTTACATTTTGTCTGGACAGCTCTCCCCAGCTGTTCAACCCCGGGGTAACTTACTTGGGTGGGTAAAACTTGTGGCCTAAGTTCCTTCGACTGCCAATCAGATCTGACTGTGTTTGCAATGATTGGTTTAGGCCCCGTCCACACGAAGCCTGTTTCAGTAAACGTGTCCGTTCACACGAATTCACTTGATACGCCTGAAAATGATGTAAAACACATGCCAGGCCTGTTGGTGGCGCTGTGACGGTGTAACGGAAACAAGCGGAAACTGGCGGTGGGACTTTAGGCATGCGCAGAAATCTGATACGATGTAAACATAGAACATGAAGTTGCGTATTGTGCTTTCCATATATGTTTGGTGAACACGGTGATAATGCAGAAGAAGTATATTCTGCTGTAATAGTGATAACAGGGTGACTAGCAGTACAGTGTTGGCAGTACACACCAACACTGTACGGTGCCATAGTTGTAATCATTTTCTGAGTTTGGTGCATGCGCATTTATCGAGAGGTGGAGCTATGACGCAAGCGTTTCAGAAATATTCGGATACAGCGTAACTATGGAGCTGCAAAACCACCGTTTTTAAATCTTTCCACTCTGGGACCTGGTTTCAGAAATGATCGTTTTCAGACCCCAAAACGCTTCCTGTGGATGATACACGGGTTGGATGAACTATTTGTGCGTTTAGGCCTGGGTTCGTCTTCGTGGGGACGGGGCCTAAATCTATCTGTCTTCTGCGCCTCACTCCGTGGCTCCATCTGGTGTTTCAGTCAAGCAAGCAGGTGTAATGCATGCAACTCAAAAAAACACATAACCTGAAATAAATCAGTCAATAACTGGTCACAGCATCACATGTAATTATGAAGCTTTAGCATTGGACCGTTGCTTGCTTTGTCTAACTTGCAACCCAGCCATAGTTAGCTAACCAGGCTAATTCAAACCATAGTGTAATGTCCTTTTCCTTTTTCCTGTGGGGCATGTCGCATTTAATTGATAATTCAGAGACACACACGTTGAGACCCTTGCCATACATACTGTAAAAAAAAAAACCTACATAACTTCCAGTGATCTGACTAAAGTATCTACAGCAACTGATTGGCTGAGGATGATAAACAGTTTTTTTCATTATTAGGCCAAGTGCCTTACTTTTTATTTGTTAAGTGTTCATATAAGTGTCATAGTTGACGTAATGCCACAACTTCAAATATGCAAAAAAAAGTAATGATTCCCTAAAGGAAACTATACCTCGACTTTTGCTAAAAATCAAACATTCTTGATGAGGCTCAGCACAGCCTAATGCAACACTATTTAATATCTCAAATCTGTTGACAGTTTCCCAGCTTCGATCACAAATGACATACAAAATACTTTCTGAAAACAGTTGGCTTGTAATCATTCAAAGTGGTGGCTATAATACAAACATTGTAGGGCTAGTGTCCAAGTGCCTCCTTCCATGTATTTATTTGGCATACACTTTTGTCCTAAACAGTGTACAAATGGTACAACTTTTTTCCATTTTATATTATTACATAAAAAAACACAGCCTTTGTTAATACTAATCTGCTGTGCTTTTTGTGATGATGTTGGATGTTCAGTGTCCTCAGATGTCATCATTTCCATGTCATTAAGCTGATGTTTACTTGTTTTTAAGGTTTGGTCCAGAATTATATTTTTGCCCCTGGGTAGTGGAAAGTCTTCCTGCATGTGCAACGTAAGATGGACCACCATGACAGTTTGGCTGAAGGTGAGGCAAAAAGAGTCCAGGAAGAGTAGAGAACTCTAGCAGAGAAAGAAGGGTCTTTGTGAAGAATTAAAGAAGAGTGTGTGTGTCGGCGTGTGTGTGTGTGTGTGTGTGTGTGTGTGTGTGGTTGCAAAGACCTAAAATTCTTTACACAGTGACATTATTGAGATGTGTCTTTGTTATGGGGAGAAAAAGCAAGTCCTCCTAATGTAAATCATCTTATTTTAAGATGAAGACATGTTTTAAGGTTAGAATATGGGCTAGAGTTAGGTAAATAATAGTTATAGTTATGGTTGGGGTTAGAGTACGTCTAAAGGAAATTAATTGAAGTCAATGTAATGTCCTCTGAAGTCAAGGATACATGACTGTGTGTGCGCACATGTGTTTGTGCAGTGTGACTGGAAATTGCATGTGCAGGGAATATGTGCATATATGTTGTGAGTGTATGTGTGTGTATGCCAGCAATCATTTCAGCTAAAGGTCAGGTTTGTAATTAGATCAAAGGGCTTTGTGTTTGTGTGTGTGTGTGTGTGTGTGTGTGTGTGTCTGTTTGAGCAGAGGCAGTCAGAATGATTGAATGACACCTATGATTACCCTCTCACACAGCTAAATGTGAGGAGGTAGGGCCTCCACTACAAAGAGCTGTCATGGCCATGATGAATGGGAAATGAGAGAAGGTTTCACTTGTATCCACAAACACACACAGAGAGAGAGTTGGGAAAGGGGCTCGGATTTCACTATTCTACTGTTATTATCTCAACATTATTCAAATTTAGGATGCATAGTATATGGGGGAACATAGCACAGAGAGACAGCAAATGGGGAAAAAAATCTATTTGTTTAGTGTTGAGTTTGTTCCCTCAGTGAAGCAGAAAGCAAATCTGCATGCATTAAGGAAAAGTAATGAGTTAAATGTAAGCAAGGAGGAGAGTGAATATCTTAAACTGTGTTCACTGCGCTGGCCCTTCTAGAAATGACATTTTGCTTCCCTAAGCATGTAAATAAGGGGTGGGGACAAGCTGGAGCAGATGCAAAGAGGACTATGATGAAGCCCATGAAAAGCAGGCTGGATGGTGACTTTGTGTGTGCGCGCAAGTGTGTGTGTGTGTGTGTGTGTGTGTGTGTGTGTGTGTGTGTGTGTGTGTGTGTGTGTGTGTGTGTGTGTGTGTTTGTGTGTGTGT
>OMNN01053200.1:0-11311 GCA_900302755.1 Chromis chromis
GATTTCCTAAACACTGTAAAGTCTGTCCATGTGTGATAATTTATAAAACTTTTCATTTATAAGGGAGATAGTCACATTAAAAACAATAAACAACAGATAGACTTAACAACATTAAAGCTTGCTCACATAAAACACTTCCACACAGACAGGGTAGACTGCAATGATGTCACCATAGCTTTAAACTCAATCAATGTAACAAGGGCTTGAAGTTGAAGTTGAGATTGTAATTTATTCCAAGCATTAGGTGCCAAAAACCTAAATGCTTTCTTGCCCAGGTCAGAACGTACTTTGGGGACAACAAATTGCAGAGTATAGATCTGATCGAAAATAGTGACTTCCATGTTTTCTTGTTAAAAGATAAGACAGGCCGCCGTATAGCTCGCTGAGTTAAGGCGTTACCATGTGGGTGCAGGTCGACAGCAGCGGTTATGAGTTCAAGTCTGGTTCAAGACCTTTTGCGGCATGTCACTCTTCTCTATACCCCCTTTCACCCTCTCTCTCTCTCTCTCTCTCTCTCTATCGATAAAAATGGGAAAAACTCCCCAAAAAATACTTTTAAAAAAAGACAATGGGAAGGAGTAATACCCAGAATGGTTCTGTAAATAAACACATACCAGTGACTGAGGCGTCGGGCACATAAGGATGTCCAGTTAACTTCAGAATAGAGTACACAATGGTGAGTAAGGGGACCACATTTAGTACTGAATCTCAGTACCCCATGGTACACACTATCCAGCCTGCTAAGACAATCAGCAGAAGCATTCATATACAACACATCTCCATAGTCAATAACAGGCAAAAAGGTTGTTTCCACCAATTTATAAAACTACTGCAACTTATGGTACAATAAAATGTGCTATTATTGTTTCTAGGCTATCTGTTGACATATTTTGATAGGTACTTTAATTATTAAGTTACGTCCTAAATAGTTATGAGAAGCATCCATTGCCACAGTAATGTCACTGTGGGACTGCGAAATGGAAAAATCTCTAATGAAAAAATAAATAAAGTTTTATTTTTCCTGATAAAAAGCACTGCATGTTTGATGGAGAAATCCCAAATACTAGAGCCACTGGGATACTATTTATTATTTACTGTTTATTTACTATTTAGTATTACACCCATTTTTACAGGAGTGGGTTTAAAATTTTATTTCAATTTTCACCTGAATAATAGAGTAACTTTAAAGGTTTTATGAAGCTACTTAGAAATGCTGTATCTTCATCACTTTTTGCTCACTGGGACAGATGCAGATGGGGGACAAGTAAAAACAAACACCAGCATCAAGTGTCTTCGTGTGTTTTGATGATGGTGGTGCAGAGATCTGTCTGACGTGTCGATGCAAAATCTCCCAAAGGTGTTTAATTGGGTTGAAATCTGGTGACTGTAAAGTAGCATATGATGCACGTTATTTTTATCAAACCATTCAGTGACCCCTCGTGCCCTGTGGATAAAGGCATTGTCATCCTGGAGGAGACCACTCCCATCAGGATAGAAATGTTCCACCATAGGATAAAGGTGATCACTCAGAACAGTTTAGTATTGATTTGCTGTGACCCTTCCCTCTAAGGGGACAAGAGAACCCACACCTTTCCAGAAAAATGTCCCCTACAAAATAACAGAGCCACCAGATCCCCTGACTGTAGGGGTCAAAGGGTTTCCTTTAATTTGTCGCCCGTCTGTGTGTCACTTGTTTATAAGCTTCTGCCAGATTTGATGCTATTTTGGGGATTTGTGTCAGTTACAGCCACTGAAAAATGGCTCAGAAATAACTCTTACATCACACAGAAACAGTTAGTGCATTGTCCACATTTCCATTACTAAACAACACATATATCCAAATCCCCTGTATTCTCTATAAGAAACATGCATTCTTATGCCAATATAGTGAGAAATAGGTGGTTGATTTGATGAATATCCTACATGCCTTACAATGTGTTTTTTGCTTGCTATTTAAGGCAGTATACTCCAACATGTGAAAAAGGTAACAAATCCCTTTCAGTTAATTTGAAAACCTTGAAAAAGGTAGTATTTAAAAAACTGATTGTGTCCTTGGTTGGAATTTCTTTGGAATCTTTGCTCACAGTGTCCCATGTTACATTTGATTTTCACAATATCTTCAGCTGTTTGACAGATTCAACCACCTCTGGCCTTGAGACTTCACAGAGTCTCACACAGGTCTGTGGTACAGCAGGAGCACAAATACAAATTGAATAATATATCACTTATTGAGCAATGGATGTTTAAAATTTGAAAAAAGAAACTATTATAGTGGGGTTTTTTTCATTTACAAATGGATTAAACTAACTAGACCCTTGTAGACCAACTACAATATCTGTCCAAACAAGCAAAAATGCCACAAATCATAGCTATATAACACTTCTAAGTAGCCTTTTCCTTAACCCCTAAACCTGCTCTATAACTTAAACAAAAATTGTACATGTGAGCCCCCCTCTGACTGTAATTTGACCACCTTGACTTTAATATTTGGGATTACTCCATCACAATGCCTCATCTTCCAAAATTGAATTTTAAAAATTGGTTGAACTGACATGGAATGGCCATCTTTTATTTAAGCTATGTGTATGTGTTCGTATGATGAGCTATATATATATATTTCACCTTGTGGAATATAACTTTTTGTTGTCTCTACAACCAAATATTTCTGATCTCATTTCATATTAGCGGCTTCATTCATGGTTCTGAATGTGTCACAATATGTATATTTAATTACCAGCTCTGCCTCTTCCACATAAGCACACTCCTAGCCACAGGCCGACCCTGAGCAAACAGAGCGGGTTGTTAAACAGCTTCATGATATTGGTTATCCTGGATGGCTGATGTTAGACTCAAGGTAAACCCAAAAGCTCTGCACTTTGAGTTAACAGGGAGAAGAAATTCTTCTTATAATGAACATTTTACATCCATTATTTTTGCAATCCGTGCAGTTTGTGTGACCATGTCTCACTTTAATGTCCTCTTAAAGATTGCAGTCAGTCCAGTTTGCTTTATAAAACAAGATGCAGCTATTTAGGGGTTTGAGAGCTGAACCAGGCTCTAGGTATATATATATAACGCACACCTACAGATAGAAGTTGTATAATGTCAGTGCGGTAATTAGCTCAACAGATACCTGAACCACTTCAGCTGGCTTTACATAGAAAGAAGCCAACTGAAGTGGTTCAAGCATCTGTAAAGGATGCTTCCCGGACGCCTCCTACATGAGGTGTTTTAGGCATGTCCAATTGGGAGGAGACCCTGGAGCAGACCTTGGATACGCTTTATGTTTCTTGGCTGGCTCAGGAACGCCTCGGTATCACAGCAGAAGAGCTGGAGGAGGCGGCGGGGGAGAGGGAGGTCTGGGGAGTTCAGGTCCCACGGCCCAGACAAGCGGTAGAACATGGATGGTTAGGCAATTACAACACATTACAGCAGATGTGATTTCTTCTGTACAACCCTTGTTTTATGATTATGTATTGAAGAGCATCTCTTTACACTTAATTGCCTCTATACAAGAAAATACGTATTTTGTGCAGCAGCTGCCTTCCTAAGGTATGTCTGTTCAAACTAGAAGCAGCAGCTCCAGTGAAAACAGATCTGTGAGGTAACAGACCAGTAAGCTGCAGAGAAGCACAGCATGGAGATATAGGACCCACAGCTGCACTGCCATACATCAAAACAAAGCAGCAACTTTATTGTACATTCACCACAGCCACTGTAGGGTTTTTATATTTTTGTTCTACACTGTGGATAATGGAAACGGAGCCATTTTATTAGCACCTCCTCTCACATATCATGCAAGAGAAAGTGCAGTGTAAAACAGACAAGACATTTAAAAGACATAAAAACTGTAAAATAATGGCTGATGTGGGGTTAAAAATGTAGCATACATAAAATAAAAATGTTTTCATGTTATTTATACAAGAGCTTGGATTCGGTTTCAGAAGCTGCCGGGACACATTAAAAAGAAAAATCTTTCCGTTTAATAAGTTATGTTCTGGACGAGTGCAGAAACTTCAAAACAGGAATCACAGATACTTAGAAAGACCAAGTCTGTCCATCTCCCACCTCCATCTATATCTATGAATTTATCTTCCTGTGACCTTCGTAATTGTACAGGTTGTTCATTTCACATACAATTTCACCATTAACATTTCTTATTAAGCTGTGCAATATTATTTTAGCATTTTGCAGTTTTTTGAGGAGCCCCGTGTCAGACTAATGTTTGGTTCCTACCTGCCAGTGTTTAAGGTGGGACAGATGTGAATGTAATAGTCCAGGTAACATGTGCAGCTGAGAGGAAAGTGGAGTGTACACTGTGCTGTCATGTTGGTGTTGATTAAAGAAGATTATTTAAAGAGAAACTGTAACTTCGCTTGTCACGAATAGTCCAGATTGCAGAGAACACACTGCATCAACAAATCAGGCCTACAGTGATTATGGATACATTATTCAGCTAATCTGATGGATAATTATGTGTGATATTCTACTAGTATTCTGACATCATGTCTTCACGTGCAGGGGAGCTGCTAAAATATCATATTTCTTCACCTATAACACTTCAAAATCAACCAAAGTGTTGAAGGAATATATACTTATATGAATATATATTGGACAGCCCATGCATGCACACATAGTATCCACCTTCTTGTATGCCTGAATCAGGTGGTATAGACAAACCAAATTGCTTTTTTATATTGCTTCTCCCTCAAAGTGTGGGAGGCAGGAGGAAGAATCCTTTGGCTTTCCTTCTGTTAATGTACACGACTAAGGAAACACAGATAAGAAAAGTGCTGTGTGTAGTAGTTAAAAATTCTAAAGTACAATCACCACCAAAAAAAAAACACACAAAACTAAAGAACAGGCTGCTTGCAGATGCTCCGAGTCATTTCAAATAGACTTTGAAGTGCAACAGAGTCATAGTGGCAATGCTGAAAAGCAATGCAACCACATCAAAGGGACATATAGTGTTTACGCAACCAGAGCCTCACTGCTAATCTGGATATTCTATTGAAGTCCAGATACACAACGTCCATCAGAACCTGCAGACCAGTAAACAGATCCAACATGCATTGTTAAACTCACTTTGTAGTGCATATTGTACAGAAAATGCTACGTGATTTAGTGATTATGATTCTGAGACATACACTGATCAGCCACAGCATTTAAAACCACCTGCCCAAGATTGTGTAGATCCCCCTTGTGATGCCAAAACAGCTCTGGAGCATAGACATGGACCTGTGGTGTCTGGCACTGGGGCATTTGCACTGGATCCCCAGGGTTCTATGGCCTTTCTGGATTTGAGTTGTTCCTTTGGCTCTTTGTTGTGTTCCTCGAGCTCTTTCTGAGCAGTTTTTTGAGGCATGGCAAGGCGCATTGCCACGTGGGGGTATGCTTGGTCTGGAACTATGTTTAGGTGAGTGGTACATATTAAAGTAACCCCCACATGAATGCTAGGATCCAAGTTTTCCCAGCAAAACACTGTATTGTAACAAGATGATCAAAGTTATTCACTTCACCTCTCAGTGGTTTTAATGTTTTGGCTGATCGGTGTATATGTGAATAAAGCAAAGATGTGAGGAAGAGTCGGGAACACGTTGTAGTTCCTAAAATGGAAGAAAGCTAAGAAAAGAATAGATAGGAGAAACTTTGAAAAAAAAACTTGAAAGCACTGAGGAGCAACACCTCTAAATGGAGAAAATGAACAGTTATTTGGTGGCAGCCGCAGGGAGCCGGATTGCAGGAAAGGAACATAGAGTGATAGTAAAGGAGACGTGGTAAGGACGGGATGGAGTGTTACTCGCTTTGGCTACATTGCTGACCTATCATATGCTAAGTTAATAGAAAAATTCATGACATGCTGAATCATGTCAATCAAATGTGTAGCATATTAAATTCAGCACTACTAAGATCACATCATGATTGCAATTAATAATTAACGTAGCTAGAAAATTAATTAGTCGAAGCGCATCTTGCATTTCAATTTATCTGAGCATTACACTGACATCACTGCTGCTTTTGATTCTACTACATCACACCACACAGCCCTCCGTCAGTGGAGCTTTGTGTTTTAGTGCTCAGAACCAAACACACAGTCATTGTAGTTTGGGCACATAAAATTGCATAAAAGAGCATTCCACAGATATTTCACATTAAGTTTAGTTGTGTCACCATGTGCTCAGCCTGTGGGAAAAATGGCACGATGAGGGACCTTTCTCACATTTAAATAAAGAACTTTTGATGTGAAGGATCTAATTAAAAAGAAGCTGAATTATGGAAGATGTAGGATCCAGTGATTTTGGAGCTTGGCCAAATACTTAGTAGTGACTCAGTTTTAGGACATCTCAGATTCTGCGGCTTTCATTTAGTCTTTTTCTTTTAAATATGTCTCTACTGATTTTTCCAACTTCACAGAGGTGAAATATTAAATTGCCAGAGGCCTCTTAAATAGAGGTGTTCTGTCAGATGCAAGTATGGACATTTGAGTGATGATAATAGCTTAAGTCCATCTAAATGCGTGCACATGTATTACTCCAAAATGAGTGTGTCTCTTTATTGACTTTAATCTTACATTCTGTGGCAGCCAGATGTGCCACCACTGCACCGTATGCAGCAGCAGCCATCAGACGTCTGTAGCAGTTTCACCACACAGAGTTTGAGGCTCTTTGAGTTGCACTTTGAGCGTCAGAGGGTGATTCAAATTCTGCTCTCCTATGGGTGCTCCCAGCGGCCGGCTGGTCTGGCGTTCTCTTCCAGCATCTGAAATTAGCAGCGGGACACTTTCTTTGAGTCGGCACCTGAAAGGCCATCTCAAAGAGAAGTGATGAGACACTGCTCCAACTCTCCTCCTTCAGCTTCCTGTGCTCACTGCCTTAAATGAGTCCCACATGTGTCTGATGCTGGACAATTTCAGCTCTTTTCTGCCATCAAGGACTCAGACATTCTCATAATATCTTGGTGTTACAATCGATGCTCCCCTGCCATGGACTCCTACCACAGACTTTACTAGCACGAAGACACAGCACTGTATGTATTTTTTTCATAGGCTTAAGTCTTTTGGAGTTAACACTCAGGCTGTTTTTTGCTGCTTCAGTGATTAAGAGTGTTATACTGCATTGCAGTTAGTACTGCTTCAGCTGCCTCTTTGGAACTTAAAACCAAATTATATAATCAAATTCATATCTGTTCAAGGATTATTGGCCGACCTCTGGAACTCTCTTTTCAAACAGCTCACAACAAGAGCTTGCTCAGACTTAATAGTACCTCTTCTGATCTCTCATGTCTTAAATGGAGGCAGTTTAGAATCCCTCCCCAATACAAACATATTAAGCTGAAGAACTCTTTTATACATCAGTCTATTTTGCTGCTTAACCAGGATCAGTGCGTTGCCAAATGAAATTTAAACTCAAGAGCACACGTTATGGATGTGAGTTTGTTAATACTGTAATTTGCATGATCATTATGGGGTAGTATCTATGAGCACGTCTGGGAAAAGAGTTTACATGGGAATAGTTTTAGTAATTTGGCGTGTACCTCTGGGCGAAGCTGGCCCCAAGGACGCAAAATGAATTTCAGAGTGAGCTGGCAATAAAATTGCTGAAAATTATTTCTGTGTTGTTTCTGAGCTTATTTTGTAGTTTCATTTGTTCTCCAGAGAGAACAAATAGACAACAAATAACAATAGCAATAGAACAAACAGCATTACATTGGTCGCACTGGAGCGCCTAACTTATTCATTTAGGTGCAGCAGCACATAAAATTTAGGTGCTGACCACATTTTTCACCTCCCCTTTGGGTGCCGCAAGAAGTAAATGTAACCGGTGGGTTTCTGCAATGTGTTGTCTGGAAGAGGATGCCGTGACACATCGTGATCCTTTGGAGATGATCCTCATTTGTTCTGACAATAACAAATGAAAGAAAAAGCTCGATGTAATAAGGTGCCTGCTGCAGCTCCTCTCACAAAAGAGAATAGTACAAAAAGGACTGAGGATGTATATGGACAGTGGGCGTGGAGCTACAGGAAGTAGTGACTGATCAGGACAGTGGACAGTGCATTCATAATTATTGGGGGCTACAGGCCTGCACCTCCCAAATAAAACAATCTTCTATACCCTCCCCGAACTAAAACTGGCCTGACGTCCCACATGATTTTGCTCAGATATGATCTGCATCAGCAGTGTTTACAACTCCCATATCAAATGACATAATAATGTGCAACAGCAGGAAACACCATTAGCATAAAGTAACACCAACAAAGTGCATTAAAACATTCAAAAAAGGCACACTTTTGTTGTTAAAATGGCAAATGGTGACAAAAAAAAAAAAGACTTGGCTAAATCAGCATGAACAAATCCCACTGATATATGCAGTGCTCAGCTTTTACACAAAATATCATGAAGCTATAATAGAACGCCCAAACTGCAGTGAGTCAATCTTACAGGCCAGATCCAAACTACAGAAACACCTGTGAGTCAACTTACGAAGCAGGCAGTCGCAGATCTTTACAAACACACAGAGAGAGAGAGAGAGAGAGAGAGAGAGAGAGAGAGAGAGAGAGAAAAAACGTTAAGTTGTACTTGACATATTTTTGGTCACACTCTGGAGTCAGTGTCTAGGATTTAGTGAGGTTGCAGATTGCAGCCAACTGAGTAGCCATCACCTCACTCTCTCCTTCCATTCTGGGCTACTGTAGACACACGCAATGTAAAGGGATTGTGTGGAAGAGGAAGGCTTCCAGACTTTAATTTAATGAAAACACAAAAATTCTATTTTGCAGGTGATTGTACACTAAAAACATAACTATGAGTATGATATTCCATTCGTGCCAATAGAGCCCCATTAATCCTACACACTGGACCTTTAAGTGTGATTGCTCAGCTCTAAAACTGTACCGTTTCCCACTCAAAGCTGCAACATTTCAGCCTTCGTGTCCTGCTTTATTCTAATTATTTGTACCATCGCAACTGGCTATGATGACAAAATTGTTGTAAAACTGACATTTTCCTCCTGTGCACCATTTAGAAATTAAAGGATAAGGCAACTGCACATCTAACCAAATAAACAAATAATTAAAGTAGAATTTGCAGAATTTTGCAAATGTGTAATGATAACCTTTTTCATAATGATTTAAAGAACCTTCATTTTCGAGTGTTCTTACACGTAGCTAGGTTGGTTGAGTTTGTTTGGCCTTGGGGGAGGCCAAACCGCTGAATAACTGGGAGAAAAAAAAACACTCGACTTCTAAGTGGTGGCTGGTGCCACTCGTTCACAGTGTGAACGCAAACAGATCGGCCACAAGACTTTTTGCAGCAAATATATGTTTTTAGCATGATTTCAAAAGCTAAACTACTATTAAAATCAACAACAAGCTGTGAACTGTTAGAGCACTGATCTAATATGAAGCTACTTGTTGGCCTGCAAGACCGAGTGTAAACATAAAAGGCCATTTAACAGCTGGTATAAAAACACATAACTAGCAGGTTGTTATGAAGCACCACTGCTCAGCGTGGGTCAATAATGTTAAAGCCATACAGTTCCATCAATCAGCGACTTTGAATTCAATGTTTATTTTAGGCGGCTTTGTCAACCTATACACATAGCTATTCTGCTTGAACCAGCTTCTCCTGCAGCCCCGGTCAACTCAGAGCTGCTGAGTGAAGCGAGAGTCGGGCCACAGAATGTGCAGAGAGCTGCCCCCTGTGGGAAATCTAAAGCAACCTATCAGAGCAGCTGCTGGTCACAGAAATCCCGCGTGAATACACCGAAATTGGGAAAACTGCTTTTAGTTTTTCTGCTGCTCACACCTGGAACATTTTGCAGCAAACAATGAAGCTTGCAGCAACTTTATCTGTAATTTAAAATGTGATTACAGACTACTAACTCTTACATTCACTGTGACGTACATATAACAGTGCCTTATTTTCGCTTTAAAACAGATTTTCTGCTACACAAGCCATTTAGCTTGCTGTTAGATTGTTGCCTGGTGATTGTACTCTTGACATCATTGTAAATGATTGTAAATGGCATGAACTCAATGATTCCTCGAGATGTAAATAAAGGCTGAATGAATGACTGACTGAATGCAAATGAACCAAATCTAATTCAAAAGATACTCTTGATGAAACGCTGACATGTCTACCAGGCACAAAGTAAATTATTTTTTATTCATAACTACTTTGCAACGTATAATTAATTCATCTCAGACATGTTTAGTAGGCTTTCCTTTCAGGATAATGGAAAGAGGGTGGCATCCCAGTCCCTGACATTAATATAAAAATCACTGAACTTAACCTTTAAGCATACTCATCAAATTGTCTGATTAAACTGAGCTTAAATGACCTAAAACTACTTGAATATGTGACTTTTAAGTTATCCAAAGGTCACAGGCTCAACCCTCATACCAATTTGCTCATTTACAGTGAGGACCTTTGGATTACAGCTGCAGCTAAATGATGGAAATGTTTCGGAAAATGCAGCCTCATAATACACTTTGTACCTGGCGAGCGCCCTCATCCCATCTCAGCTCTGCTGCATTAAACCTGTAATGAATCCATTGGAATCTTTAACTACGGCAAACACGTCGTCTCGGAGAGCACGTGCCCGTCCATTACAGCAGCCTGCGGCGGCCCGGCTAAATAAGAACAAATAGCAGCAGTGCCATAATCACCGCCAGCATTAGCTCTAATGTTGTTACTGCGGTGAGTAATTGCAAGAGATGTAGCAGGCGGCCATCAGGCGTGGAGAATGTGGATGTGTAATGATATCAGGAGATTATTGAGATTGAGTATCATAACTTCATTCGCCTCTCTCCCTCTCTCTCTCTGATCCTACACCCTCTTATGTCTTTTTTTTCCTCCCCTCTCCTGTCTCACTGTCCCTCTGTCCTTTAGTCCCATCTAAAATTGCTCATATCTCCTCTACTGCGTGGGAAGAATGTAGTTTCCTACTCTTCCTCCTCTACCGCCCTGATCTCGCTACTTCTCTTCCTCTTTTCCTTCTCTCTTGTGGCCCCGTGAGTCTCTGCAATGGTGTGTGTGTGTGAGGGAGCGAACACGAGAGGCACTGACAAAGAGATTTTATGAAGAAAGACTGAGAAAGAGATAGGCAAAAATAGGGAAACTGCATGACAATGACAAAGAGAGAAAAATATATGGATACGAGCAGTGTGTATTGTGTGTGTGTGTGTGTGTGTGTGTGTGTGTGTGTGTGTGTGTGTGTGTGTGTGTGTGTGTGTGTGTGTGTGTGTGTGTGTGTGTGCGACGCCTTTCTGTGCTCCGTCTCTCTGTTTCTTTGTGTATCTGCTTCATTGTAT
>OMNN01053201.1:0-11428 GCA_900302755.1 Chromis chromis
AACTGACTGTATGTTACTGGAACATAAATCAAAGTCATATATGTGGTGGATGTCTGATGGTGAAGATAGATCGCCTGCATGCTCTCTTTGATATGGATCTAATCTTTTCAGTTTGGATCCTATTTATGATTCATCTTCTCCTTCTCCTCCACCCATATTATCTTGTCTTCCTACATAACCCCCTACCAATCTCCTCCTGATTGAATGGATTAGAGTGACGCCCCGACCATGAAACCAGTCTGAGTTATAACACAGGATCATTCAGTGCTGCCACTTAATCCTCCCCTCACATTAACATTTCCAGGAGATCACACAGGTATGATTAGATCGAGTTGTCCACCTCATTGACTCCTCTTATTGGCACCGAAGAGTTAACAGATCAGTCCACTCCTCACCATTTACTGCACAGACTGGAGTGCTTCTGCAGATTAGATGGCAGCTAAGCACAGTTTTGCCTTTGTCTGGTCATTTTTAATAGCTCTTAATCACTATCTATTAAAGGCCACTACAGACTCCGTGCTATTCTGAGCACTCTCCCTTTATTAACATCAGCCGACACCTCCATCAGTCAGTGGTTCCCTCGACTTTATCACCGCCGGTGACCCCTCCATCTATCTAATTAACCACAATTTACTAATCATACAGGCCATTTTCCCAGAGCTGAGTCCTCCATCAGTGAGCAGGGACAAAGGCTCATTAACGGGGCCTCCCCACCATTACCACTGAGAGGTACAATATAGGGATTCCTCACGTCAATTTGGGATCAAGAGCCATAAGAAATGCAGAGTTGCTGCCAACCTGCTCTCCCAGCAGGTATAATGGCACCGCTCCAGATACAACAGCGTAAAAAACAAGACTGCGTGGTCAAAATAGCCCGTCGGCTTTTCCTGAGGCTCCAAAACAGAAGTATTATATAAAATCGCGGGCTGCAAAGTTTGTCGAGAGCTACAACCTGAGAAGTGAGAGAAGGAGGAGGAGGAGGAGGAGGAGGAGGAGGGAGGGGAAACAATTTCAGTTTTCATTTTACGAGAAGAGGTGGAGAAAATCGATAGGCTGAATGTTGGCTTATTGCCAACTTGCTGAGGGAAAAATGAGAAGATAACCAAAAGCAGCAAGGTGTTTTTTTTCCCCTTACACCACACAGCAGCCCAGGATATTACATCACAAATACAACAGCGAGGTACAGTTGAGCAACACACACACACACACACATACAACACATTTATAGCTGGTAGGGAGAGACATAGAAACTCGTATCAGAGCCGCGAGATTCAACAAATGGCACTTTTTTTCCTAGTTTTAGAGAATCCTCTGCCATATCACAGGTGTTTGTTCCAATCATGCCGTAATATCCTCCCGTATCTCAAGGTCTAGAGCAATCCAATTTCCAAAGGCACCTCTGATTTTATTAACAGATTACATAAAAGTTTCAAGCAGTGACTAAGTAATTAGTCATTTACTGGAAACTTCTGATAGTTCATCTACTACTTTCAGCTTTACAGATGTTACTTTTATTTGCTTTATTTGACCAGAAATTGTATATCTTTGGGGTCTGGTTTGCTGGAAAGCCAAAATAAGCAATTTAAGGATGTCACCTCGGGCTCTATGATACTGATTCTTCCTGAACCAAACATATGAGCCAATATTCTTCACTGATTTTAGCTAATGTGGGTCGAAACTACAATACAGAAATTCCAAAGGTATATTACTCTGGGTTCGATAGTAAACAAAGGATAAATTAATATATACAAATGACTCTTTAGAGGTTTGCATGAACTATTTGGTGTTTGTTATAGTTCAACATAGCTTATTTTTTATTATTCTTAATCCAGATAGGCTGAAATCTTTATATATTTCTGTCCTTATTGCAGCTTTAACATCACTTTTTAGGATTTGTATTATTCTTTTGTTTAAGTGGTAATATTTCCTGTTGTCATTAGCCTTTATTGCACAAATATTGATATGTTTATTGTCCTAATAATCCAGTAAATGTCAGGCTCCTCATTTTTCTTCCTGATAAGATATTAAATGTACATTATACTGTTTGCCTCTTTTTCCCCAAAGCCAAATACAAATCATGAGTCACAGAGGACGTGTACTCCAGTTTTCCCTTTTAATGTGTGTTTCCATAGTTCAGTGAGTCGGACAGACTGCAGCTCACATTAGTGAGAACGTAACCCTGTGCAGCTGCTCATGTCAGTAATGGGCATCAATAACCGGCGCCAGGCCTGTGGTTCGTAATTGTGTTGGAGGGGTCAGTGTGGGGTCAACAGGGCATTCCCCCGGCCTGTCTAATGAAGGGAACACAACTCTCCCTCACACCAATACTCCGCACAGCCATCTCCAATCCCAGGCCCCATTGCCCATGTCAATCAAAGCATCAGTAATAGATATGCCGCACAGCCTTACACTGCCAGGAGGCCTAAAAGCCATCAAAATATACAGTACTCTGGCCACTGAGATAATGCTTCAACTAATGCATTGTATCATGTTGTTTACCTGACTGTCAGTCAGATGTATTAGTCTGGATAACACAGAACAGTGCCAGACTATAAACCGAATGTGATTACAGTATGGACCTCTGCTGTTGTTTACAATAAATGAATAGCCTGAATGCTACAAAATTAAACTCTAGACTACTACATTAACCAATGACCATCAAAGAAATTTAACCAATGAGGGTAGCTGAAGTCCAGAAGTTTTAACTGGTCATGCTATCAAAAATGTGTACAGCCATGCCAGCAGTGCTTTAAGATAAAAGCTCACTCAGGGCGCCCCGATAGCCTAATGGTTATGCCGCGTGACCTACATGCAGAGATGTAGCGGCTGTCCCGGGTTCGAGTCTGACCTCGGGCATTTACCGCATGTCCTTCCCCACTCTCTCCCGTTTCGGACTCTATCCACTGTCCTATCGAATAAAGGCGAAAGCCAAAAAGAAATAAATCTTTAAGATAAAAGCTCACAATGACAATTAGCAGATGAAATGTTTACATTGTTCATTATATTAGCTTTGCTAACATTTATACAATAAATAAACACTTAAACACTAAAGTGCAGCTGAAGTTAATGATCGTATTTTTGCAGGAAATCCGTCATAAACGTCAATATATGATATGATGATAGCTCTGGATGAAAAGTCAGAACCGTCTAAGGCCCCATCCACACGAAGCCAAAGCGCTTATAGTTTCAAAAACGTTCTTCATAAAGACGGAGCTGTTTCAGTAAATGTGTCCTTCCACACGAATTCACTTGATACGCCTGAAAACGATGTAAAACACATGCCAGGCCTGATGGTGGCGCTATGACGCCGTAACGGAAACTGGTGGCGGGACTTTAGGCATGCGCAGAAATCTGTATACGATGTAAACATAGAACATAGCAGTGGCAAGTACGAGTGGACGTTCTTTTTCATTTCATTTCCTGAGTTTGGCGCATGTGCATTTATCGAGAGGTGGAGCTATGACACAAGTGTGTCAGAAAAAGACGCGGACAGGGCGTAACAACGGTGCCGCGTAAACGCTGTTTTCAGATCTTTGCACTCTGGGACAGAAAAGATCGTTTTCAGACCCCCAAAGTGGGGGTGGATGATACACGGGTTTGATGAACTATTTGTGCGTTTAGGCCTGGGCTCGTCTTCGTGTGGATGGGGCCTAAGTCAGTCGTCTTTATCGTGACGGGAAAAATTAATCTGTGTGCAAAAGTTAATGGGATTCCATCTAACAGTCGACTGGAAACCACAAATATCAACCTCATGGTGGTGCCAGATGAAAAGTCAGGGGATCACCAAAGTCTTCCTGTGAGTGTTGGTACTAAATTTCCTGTGAATGCATTCAATACTTTTTGACATGTATTCTAGGTAAAAGTTTGGGATGAGCCCCCATTGCCACCCTTCAAATCAAGCTGGTAGTATGGCTAAAAGCTACACCAATATAAAACCTTTTTTCATTCTTTCCTTCACTTGTACACAGGTGTTTCTAACACTAGTAAGAAAATTGTGGCTCTACAAACTAAATATATTTTACTCCTTACAATTAGAACTTTCTGTGTCTGTGTAAACATTTCCTGCAGTTCAGTCCCAGAATTGTTGTTACATGACTGTCTCCTAAGCCTGCCCATTTGTGCAGAATTTATTTTTTATTTTTTTTTAACTAAAAAAGAGTTTAGTTTTGGCAATTGTTTAAAATGAGACGTGCAAAATAAAGTGATTTTGTTGAAATATCAAGATTTTAGACTTAAATTTGGTTAAATCTCCCAGATGAAACTGAAAGGACTACATGGACTGTTCATTCTTTCCTTTACTTGTACACTGATTTCCTTTATCTACACTTTCTTCATTATTTGGCTACAACTCATTGTGCAGGACCTTTAGGTAGTTGCATTGGTGATGAGCTCACTTGTTTAAAACTTTATTTTACTTCTAGAAAGGCCAATAGTTGAGAACAGCCTTGACAGTCAGGTCTACCGCCCACCCAGCTCCAGTTTAGTGATGTATTACAGATCATCCATCACCATTGGCTTGTGTGAGGCAGGGGAGGACCCGATACACTCATGTGTCAGACGAACGCCAAGGGCAGGCGAGGTTCGTCTTTGAACTCTTAAGTGGAGGTAACAGAGCTCATACTGGCGTGATTGGATTGGACTTGAAATGCCTTCAAGAGTTTGTGCACTTGGGAAACGAAGTTAAAAAGGTTATTTTGTCCAAAGTAAATTTAAGTCTGCTGCATCAGACCCAAGAGATGGCAAGATGTCAAGAGGCAACAGAAATCTTGTCATGCAGAGTTTGTTTGATGACGAATTAATTGCAAGACAAGTAAATAAGAAATCTTAAAGAAGCTGCATTATATCTATGTCCGGATCCAATTTTCTTTTTGCCTCCAACTGAAGCACGAATAGATTAGGTTGGGAGTCTAGCTGGAATTGAATTAGCACAAAATGAATGGCTTTGGTTACATGGAGAACAAGCCGTGTCCAATCAGTGTCTCTTTTCAAAGTGAGACGCTCCAAAACATCAGTCAATTATGCTTTGTTTGAATAGTGAGAGACTGAAAAATGCTGCAGAGGAAAAAACAATAGACGAGGCTGAACTGCAGGGAAGATGGGGAGAGTAAAAGTAAATGGAAGAGAGAGTGAGGATGAATGGGGGTAAGACGGTGACGGAGGGAGGGCAGAGCTGCAGAGAGGCGGTGTGGAGAGACGGCGAAAGCGAATTACAGAGAATATTTGAGAGATATACAGCTACACGTGTCAGCAAGCAGCCCGAGACGTCAGCATTGTGTAAAAATAACCTGTCCAAATATGAAGAGAGACTGTTCACCTTTCTATCCAGGATGCTTTACTGTACACGAACACCCCATCTGATTCCCCTCATATATACATCTCCTGTATATATTTAGATGCAGTCATATATTGCCTCTGATAATGTGATTTCAGAAAATAGATTGGAATTGTTCACTGTCTTTTATAAAGATGGATTGTTCTGTCAATATTCTATGGCTGGCTAGCGTTAGCTCGCCACGCAGCATATGACTTTCCATACCCCAGCAAAAATGGTGTTTAATGCTTCCTTGAGAATGTATGGCTGCTGCTGTTTCCATTATCCATTTAACAGCCTCTAAAAGGAGGATTTATTTCTGTAAATTAGCTCCTGTATAACACGACTGTATCATGGATCATAAACTTTAAGTCAATACAGCACGGGGATACCATGGTTAGAGGGAGAAAGTACTTAGCTGACCCTTTCTTCTCCTGTGTGCACAGTAGCCAATGGTCCCAGCTGGGGTGGTGGCAGCTGTTCCTGCTAGAACTTTATCTTATTCTTCCTCCATCTACAAGGTTCTCCAATGTCCCACAGTAGCCATTTGCTCATCAGCCTATTACTTTCAATAGGCGTCAGAGTAATTGGCTATTTCACACATGTAAGGGTTGAGTTGGTAGAGGGTAAAGGCCAGGCAACCAGGCTGTCAGTGTCCTGCACCACAGTCATCCATCAATTATTATCAGGCACAAGGAAAGCCACAGCGGCCCTGAGCCGGCACTTTGTCAAACCTCATCCAGGGCTCCCTGGTTAATGCATTAACATGTGTGAGCTTCAGCCAAGTGGATGTACTTTACTGTGCACAGTGGTTTGAGTGTGTGTGAGTGCTTTGGTAAGATATATAACATTCAAATGTGTGTAGTGAGCTTGCATCTATAGAGAGAGAGGAGGCTTTTAAACATCAGTAAAGTGTCTTTGTGCTGATCACTTGCAAATGTAGCCATTATTTCAACTTCCTCTGAAACCTTTCACTTTTTTACCCACTGTGGGCTCATTTTTCACAAAATAAAGTTGGATTAGTTCAATCCCAGAATTGTTGTCATTTGACTGTCAATTTTTAGTTTTTTGCCAAATCTGGTAAGACAAAAATGTTTATTCTTGTCATTTTTAAAAGTTAGACATGTAATTAAACAGTGATTTTAGACTTTTTGTAGAAATTTTCCAGATGGAACTGAAAGTCACACATAATGAGTTCAAGGACTGTTGTAAAGTTGAAATTCTAACAATTTGCTTTGTTTTTACAGTTTATGGCTCTGATGAGTAGTATAATTTTGGCTAAAAATCTTACTTACTTTTTAATAACATGCCTTTCAAACCCACTGGTGGGTTTTGGGGTTCAGTGGATTAAGACTCAAAATAAAACATAACAAAATTTAAAAACACTGGTCCGACAAGGGAGACATTGACATTTGTAGTACTGACACCAAAGGACACCCTATGCATGTCTCTGAGACACCAGCAGCTTTGACAAAATGATAGTATGGTTAAAACTACATGTTGGGTTAAGATGTATTCCTTTATTAATATTTTGTAAATTATCTTCCTTCACTGCTACTACTGTAATGATATGTATAGAGGGAATGACTACAGGTATGCCACTTCAGAGTCTTGATTAACACCGTCTGCATGTATTGGCCAGTAGCTACCAGTTGACGGTTGTTTTAGTAACTTTATCCATTAAAAAACCTACTGTAGTGTGTAGATGTTAAGTGAATAATATTACACAAATCAGTGAGAAACAGTCCTATGCTGTGTCCCAAAACCAAAGACTCAACAATCCTTAAACAAAAGCTCACTGTCTGGTGTAGTGACATGTGATGTCAGATCACTGTTCAGTCAGTAAAGTGGAACCTGTTGGAGTGTACTTTATTTTGTACCCACATCCTCATTTCATGCACAATCTATACAACAGATAATAGTAATTGGTGCTAGTAATAGATCAATTGACTCCGTGCATCTTGATGTAACATAATGTGGAAGAGTACGAATCTTCACAGGCAGTAACAAATAGAGATGAACCACAAACACCATAGATGTCAGTTGAGAGAGAGTTAAATGGGGAGTTATACTTTCACATCAAAGTGTCTGTTGGTCTGGCCAAAGGTAGTTCCAGTGGTGGATTTAACCCAAAGCAGCCTCTAAAGCTGACCAGGTGATGTCTCTCTAGTCACCTTAGGCACATGTCAACAGTGGGGTGGTACCATAACCCCTGAACACATAACTATAAACCCAACTTAACAACCACTAATAATCACATTCCAAATAAGGCAAATTTGGCAGCGAATGATTTCACCAGGAGGGAGATCATAACACAACGCGACTCAGTTCCAGCTCACCATAAGCACCTCTGCTGTGACAATGATACTGAAGGAATGAAAGATGAAAGACAAAGAATTAAAGCAAGTAAAGGGATACAACAGATGGGTTCTAATGACCATCTCAGCCTGCAGAGTCAGGAGAGAAGCTGGTTGGCAGGTTTTCTGACGGTGCTAAAACACAGCCTGTTCCTGGACACCAATGAAACACCTCATCTGGAGAACGAAGAATGTTCTTTATCTGGATTCCTCATTCACATTCACTGTGATGTTGATTTACATGCAACAGCTTCAGAAAGCATGCAAAGATGCTGGGTCCTCGGCTCAAAATTAACCACTCTTGACAATATTGTTTCTTTGGATTTGCTGCTTTGTTCAGTAAACCAACTGTATGACTTGAGTTACTTGAGAATAAAGGCACTTTTTTTTATATCATGTCGGGGTTTTAAGGCTGCCACGTCGCACAACATTGCACACATCTTTATATTCATAAATGGCAATGAGTCACTCTCTTTGCTCCCGCCATCTCTCCATCTCTCTCTGCAGTAAAAACTGGGGGTGAAGATAAAGGAGGGCAGGCTGCTGGTTGGCTGGCTAGTTGGCTGGCTGGGTCCCTGCTGACAGGTTGTGATAGGTGTCATCTATCACCTATGAAAAGGCCTGAGGGCTCACCACACCAATCACACTAGTGCCAGATGTTAGAGCTGAAGCACTGCACACAAACACACACAGGCGCCCACGTACACAAACATAAATCACACACAGACAAACAACACAACACATGCAGAAACATGCCATTGTTATTCACAATGAAATTGGATGTATAGAAGATGCATGAGCAAAATCCCATATGTTTGACTGTTCCTTCACAAAGACAGAATTTTTAGAGGAAACCTATCAACCCTAAATTCAAGCAGCCGAAACAGGCTTGCTGGAACCATTTTAAATGCACTAAACATATAGCACAAGGCAGTAGAAAACAAAGAACGACTACTTCACCATCAAGTTATCACCACAGACAAAGAAGGGAGGCCCCCCGCTGTCGCTGATGGACCTGTGCAGACAAAAGGGAAGGCCACCGCACTGCATGAGCAATTACAGCAACAACTTCACATGTCTCTGTATCCCCTGAGGGGCCAGACATTATGAGCCCACCTGTCAAGTACCACATGCCTTTCCACGGATTCACTGAATGCACACAGGAGCCCTAACTCTCAATTAGACCAAGGAAAGAGAGCATTTGGAGCTAACGCTGCCACTGAACCTTTAAAAAACAGCTCTAATTAAAGGGTGGGACTGTTGTGAGGTTAACAGTCTAAACATTTTTAATAAGTTGGATGACACCCACACAAACACAACCACATCCATATACACGAATAAAACTGTTCTCATTTCCTTCATGCTAAGCATGCTAACAAAGTGATCCAATTACTGACTGCAAATGTCTATTTCAGAATAAGTGATAACCCCTGTGAAAAGCATCTCACCCATAAGGTGATTGATTGCTTTTGCCGAACTGCCATGTGCTCCAAATATGATTCATTCACTTTTTAATCTGCAGCATAATTCAAACGCAGCCCTGTGAGTCTGGGTTTGGTTTTTAGCAAGGCTGGGAGCTCGTCAGGTTTTTCATGTTATTTCTGCTGGTGTGTCTCAGAGCTGTGTGTAGGGGAGGGGGAGGAGGGGGAGGGACGGTGTAGAGGTAATGAACCTCTTCATGCAGTGCATTCCTAGCATGGCTGCGAGGAATGAAGGGCGATCGTATGGCTGCCTCTACATCACACTCTGGGATCCACAGAGAGCAAGGCCACTGCGGCCTAATGTTGATTTATCAAGACAGACTGTGATGGTTGTATTAGACTTTGAACTTTGGTGCGTTCTGAGTTTTATACAGCAGTTCAGGAATCAGAAAACCAAGCAAGTGTTCAATAAATAAATGCAATATCTACATTTCAAGTTCCAGCATAGCAAACCCCAATGAATTTATCATGGCTGCAGATATTTTGTAGTCTAACATATCAGCTGCCATCTGAATAATTAATCTGCAATTTCCACAAAAATGCTAAAATACATTTTATCATTATTATCATAGAGGTGTGAAATATATCCCCAGGCACAGGTGAGACAGAGCTCAGTGAGTGATGTTGACTCGCCATTGTGGTGACAAAATAAATTTCAATTACAGCCATGCGAAATTGCGTTTCCTTGGAGCATTAGGGGACCGAGAGCTGCTGAAAGGTTTCACGCTTCTGCTCAGGTCCTTTTCTTCTAGATGACAGCTTATCGCGGTGGTCACAGGACCTGCAGGTTGTTGCTGCTCCGCTTCGACGCAGGCTTTACTAGCTGTCTTATGAAATCAATAAGTCACTTTGGACAGATGTGTTTTCTTTGGTAACAGCTCACGCTGAATTAAAACAGATGATTACAGGCTGCAGCCATTCCGGGTCATTTTCCTCCAACTGGTGACCTTCCATGGGGGAATGGATCCTCTTCACAGCCATTTCAGTAACCCTTCAGTCACATTTGTGGATCAATAACATGCAGAACTGTGTATTATTACTTCAGTAACATTTGTGAGCTCAATAAAGATGCTGGTGGTATATTGCAGATCTAATAATTGCTAGATTATTGTACAATTTTTAAAATATTATTTAATATGGAAGCCAATAACATCTTTTTTTTTAAATTGAGTGACAGATATGCAAGGTATATATGCTGATAGTAGAAGCACCTTATTGTGTATTTTATGGTTTGCTGTCGACAAACACTCCATCAAAACTCTTTTTAATAGCTGATTTATACCTAGAATTAAACATTTAACTGTGAACGTGTGTGTTCAGCATTCAAAAACATTTGATGACCAATTAATCATTTAATTAATTTATTAGCAAAAATTTTAAACATTATCTGGTTCCAGCTTCTTAAGTGTGGGGATTTGCTATTTTGAATATCTTGGATTTTTAAATTGCAAATAAGCAATCTGAAGACATCGCCGAGGGGCCACTGCCATCAGAGAATATGTAGGAGTGTACGTGGAACAATGCCGCAACAATGTTTACGTAGGTGGTACATGTCTAAGAAACAGCCTTCTGTTATTCCTCCATGGTCCTGTTCTTATGCTCACATGCCCATTGTAGGTGCTTTCAGTGGTAGACAGAGGTCAGCATGGGTTCTCTGACTGGTCTGCAACTATCCAGCTGGACAGCAAGCTGCTTACAGGGCTGCACTCTGTGTTCTGACATCTTTCTATCACAGCCAGCATTCAGGTTTTCAGCAGTTTGTGCAGAAGCTCTTGTGGACAGTCTTTGCTCCCCATGCACATCAGTGACCCTTAGGCCGTCCATGACCCTGTCGTTGGTTCAAGGGTTGCTCTTCTTTGGACCACTTTTGGTCAGTACTAACTAGGGATGGGAATCGAAAAACCAATTCTTGTTGAGAATCGGTTCCCAGTGTTTCAATTCCATGGAATCGTTTGCCAATTTTGCAAAAGATTCCCTTATCAATTCCAGTGGGCGCGAATGACGTCACCACGCACGTTGCATAGCTTACGCAAGCTACGCAACGTGTGTGGCGACATCATTCACCAGTGCAGCCAGAAGGAAACATGGCGCCCAAGCGGCACAAACGCTCGAAAGTTTGGTTACATTTCACGAGAAAGGATGACAACAGGGCAACTTGCAATACTTGCAAAGTGGATATTTCATCAAAGGGAGGAAATAATACAGATATGCAGAAACATTTGCACACACAGCGATAACTTGGAATGAATGTCGCGTTTTCGATCCGTTCCGGAGTGAAT
>OMNN01053204.1:0-10534 GCA_900302755.1 Chromis chromis
CCAGTTTTTATATGTATTTTTTTTTCATTTTTTAAAAAGTCAATATTGTAATTACAGAGATTCTGATTCCATTTTCTATTACCGGTTTGTAAAAGTGAATGTTGTGAAGACAGACATACAGATCCACACTTCACCAGTTGGAGGCGATAATGCACCAATTCATTGTTTGCCAACTGCTAAAACATATATATTTATTTTTTTTATTTTTTCTGTCGTTTTTTTCATTTCTAAACCAACGGTGTAAATACTGATCCACTGTTCAACCAGCAGGTGGCACTAATGATGCCAACTGTGCCAACCGCCGATAAACCTCATAGAAGAAGAAACAGCAGCAGAAATAGTAGTAGAAGAAGAAACGTCGCGGGGCTCGTGGTGGTTGAAGCTTCGCGGGAAACGTCCCAACACAAACAGCTCTGATGGCCTCACGTGCAGCTTCATCTGAACTTTAACAGAACTCACCTGTCGGACTCTCACCTGGCCGCTCTGCGCACGCGACAACAGAACACTCACCAGACTGCACGCGCTGTAACGTTAGCTAGCTGTCTGGAGCTACAGGCTAACAGGGCGCTAATCGGTTAGCTTAGCACTAACCTGCGCTGCCCGGTTTTACCCGAGAACCAGCCGCTCTGAGGACTCGGAGACCCGGACAGAGATGGCGGAGAGACCCGAAGACCTGAACCTGCCTAACGCCGTCATCACCCGGATCATCAAGGAGGCGGTGAGTCCGAGCAGCAGCACCGAGCACCGGGTCCTGTTAGCGTGGTCCGGTCACCGAGCTAACCGTTACGTTTTCTACAAGTTAACCGAACCGGTGTAGTTTTAAAACGCCACAAGAACGTTTAAAACGCCCTAAAAGTGTCTCTCTGATCCTTAAAGTTTCCTCTAACTGTCCGATGGGAAGAATATTCTGTCTGCTTAGTTATTTAAAAGATATTTAACTCGTTTCACAACCTGCGTTTTGGCTTCTGAACCAAAATAAAGATGGAGGTCAACAGAAAACGGGTTACAATCAGTCATCAGTATCTTCCACTCAGGAGTTTAACGTAGTAAAATCTGCAGCATTGAGTTCAGGTAATGTTTAATTCATATATGATCGATAAGCTGATCAACTGAGTCAGCATCTTCAGTGTTTGGAACAATTAGAAGTGTGTGTACAAGTCAGTTACCTGTTAAAACATGAATCAATGTAATAAAATTAACAGTTAAATCAAATAAAAGCAACCAAATTGCAAGTTCGAGGCTCTTTATTGTAAGGATATGTAGATTTTTCTGGTCTTATGTGACTGTGAGTTAAATTAACTTGGAGTTCTGGACAAAATTAGTTTGGATTCCAAATGATCAATGTAGAGAATAATTGGCAGAGTAGTAAAAACAATCAATAGTTGCAGCTACACATGTCTCAAATTGAAGCTCAAATCAATGTTTTTCCCTCTGAGATTCTTAGTGGGTTAATCAATACAGCTGACTGATTGGAAAATTGACATTTGACTCTTTAACCGAGCAGTAATAGTTTAAATCTCAGGGTTTTAATGTGTGATTGGAAAAGACGAGCTGTTTTGAAGACGCTTGTTCAGTTTTCACAGATGAAGTTTGTGCTTAAACCGTCTCAGTTTCTCAGCTGCAGATTTTTAACTGAATCCAGGAGGTTCTCTTATATAAACAAAACTGTATTATCACTGATTGTCTGTTAACTTTGAAATACATTTAACCACTTACAGCCCAATTCTATTAAACACTACTTCAGCCAACTATGATAAATATTAACAATAACTTCTACATTAAAAACACATTTAAGATAGTTATTTTCAAATAAGTAAGTTAACACTCTTTCCTTCTGTACAGCCTGATGAAGACGTTAGAGTTAAAATGTGGCTGTTTTTTATTGTTTGTCCTTAATGCTAATTTAATAAAGGCTTTTAAATATTCTCCTACTACTTACATTAAATACATGATACAAGCAGCATAACATGTTCATTTAGTCTACTTTATTTTGGAACTTGATAAACTATATACTTATAGAACAGACATAGGGGGTCATACAAAACATGAACAAGCTCAGAAGTTCTTCAGTTGTAAAAAACAGCCTGTCAGGACACCCAAGTAAAAAAACATAAGTCCTAATTTAACTAAACAATATGCACAAATAGTAAAAATTATTGTTAGCCAACAAAAATCCAGTCCAGGGCAAATAGCGGCTAGCTGAAACATACAACATTGTGCTAAACAACAAAAATCACAGAATATTTAAACAAAAATGGTGGATGGCTTGGTTTAACAAAGATATTAATTGAACTTCAGAGGTCACAGAAAGTGCTGCTTCCCTGCAGTAGTCAGACAGTAGAGGTGACCGAGGTGTTCTCAAAGGCCCAAAACAACTCTCATGGATGCCACCTAGTGGCTCAACTTTATACATCAATAAAATGTAAGAATACAGCTACTATTAAATAATAGGCTACTCAGGTTCACTAATTTGGTTTATTAATGTGCTGAAACCCCTGTTGCTTTATTTGCACCTTTATTTGAGGTAAATGATGATAATGCAACACTTTTTTCACAATATGAGCTGTTATTAGAGGGGCTGTGGCTCAGGTGGTAGAGCAGGTTGTCCACTGATGGCAAGGTTGGTGGTTCGATCCCCGGTCCCCCCCACATGCCGAAGTGTCCTTGGGCAAGACACTGAACCCAAAGTTGCTCCCAATGGCAGGCAGGCACCTTGTATGGAAGTCTGTCGCCATTGCTGTGTGAATGTGTGTGTGAATGGGTGAATGCGACACACATTGTAAAGCGCTTTGGATAAAAGCGCTATATAAGTGCAGACCATTTACCATTTATTACATTATGAGCAGCATCAGTAAGGCTAATAATGTAATAAGTTACTACATTATGTGCAAAGCTGTTTACGTTATGTGTTCATGATTTTATTACATTATGAGCCGTTACTACATTACGAGTTGCTACAAGCTTTTTAAAGTTAATGAAATCTAAAGAAACTTTAACATTTGTTGTGTGTTCTGTGTCTTGTTGTGTGTCCTGCTGTGTGTTGTCCTCCTCCGCACCGGTTGTGTTTTAGCTCCCAGACGGGGTGAACGTGTCGAAGGAGGCGAGAAGAGCCATTTCTCAGGCAGCCAGTGTGTTTGTTCTGTATGCGACTTCCTGGTGAGAGCAAAAATCATTTCACACATCAACAGGTTTAAATTCACAGGCTGCAGTTCAAGTGTTTGGATTTAACTCAAAGCTGAATGAGAAACTGTCCATCATGAATTAAAAGATTAAAAGGTTGGTATTTATTTATTTCAGTGCCAATAATTTTGCCATGAAGGCCAAAAGGAAAACTCTGAACGCTGGAGACGTGTTGGCAGCGATGGAGGAGATGGAGTTTGAACGATTCATGGAGCCTCTTAGAGAAGCTTTAGAAGGTGAGAAGATGTTTATTCTGTTTTATTTCGTCCTGCTGTGTTTCCATTTGTGTGTCTGTTGTAGAGATTCAGAGACACAAAGACAAAACAAGGTTTATTAGGACATAAAGCTAAAATTCACTGCAGCAGATTTTTACATGATTTTTTTTGTTTTCTGTTTGATTGAAAGGAAACAAAGAAATTATCCACCTGAAACAGACATTTATCAAACAACATCAGACATTTTCTGTCGGATTTGATTACCAGATTTTTATTTTTTAAACATTTAAAGGAAGTTGAGCTTCAAACTTTGGTTTTAACTAAAACTTTTAAGTATTTTCCTCAGAGTTGCCAAATTTATTTTGAACTATAGTCAACAGTAAACAGAACATTTATACTTGGGATGTACTGATCCAGTCCCAAAGATCTCTCTCTCTATCTCTCTCAATTTTCAATTTAATGAGCTTTATTGGCATGACTGTTGATTTACAGTATTGCCAAAGCTATTACAAATTTACAAACAATGTACAATTATTATAACAAATTATTAATAACAAAAGATTAGAAACATTACTATAACAACTAAAGACAAAAATAAAAAAATCAGATTGCTATTTACAAAGTGTCAAGTGTTGTGATGGTTGTCTATCTCTCTCTCTCTCTATTTTTTTTTAACTAATTGGTGCAGCACAAACCGCAGTCTGATTCTTTGTCCACTGTCACAAGAAGCTAAAGATGCCAATACTGAATAATTTTCTTAATTATCTGCAACATTACCAATCACTAATCAATTCAATGATAATACATATTGATCAGTCAACATTTGTCCTGTACTGATGTTTCTGTTTCAGTCAACAGACACGATTTGTTCCACAGACAGCTCTGCTACATTTACCTCAAAGCTGCCAGTTGATTTTTATTCAACCACACAGTAAATAGAATATTTATACATTATTAAAGTCTTGACATCTTCATTATAAGCTCTGCTATTGTAGCTGCAGTCACTGAGATACATCCTGCTGTACTAAAGACAAATGTTTGTGTTCAGTGTACAAAAAGGGGCAGAAGGGGAAGAAGGAGGTTTCGGAGCAGAAACGCAAAGACAAAGAGAAGAAGGTCGACTCTGAGAATGACAAGAGCCGAGAGGAAGAGGATGAGGAGGAGGAAGAGGAGGAGCGCATGGAGGAGGAGGCTGAAGGTGAAGCAGAGGAGGAGGAGGTGGAAAACTAAGGAAGATTCACAGCTGCCTCCATCAGCAGCAGAACGTGGTGTGTTCAGGCGCTGCTCGGTCATCACAGCGCTGATCAGGAATCGGTGAGGAGGTCGGTTCAGTTCTGTCGTCTTCCAGCCCAAAGCACAGCGACATCAACGTCCAAATACATCACAACCGCCCGACATCTGTCCTTTAATTTACATAAACACTGTTCGCTCCTTTGTTGACAGAAAACAAACTGCAGCAACAATTTTCACCATCAAGTCTGAAAAATGTTAGAAAGCTTCAGTTTAAAGCTCTCAGATGTGACGACTGACGCTCTGCTGCTTCACATGTGAAAGTAAACAGAAGTTTATTTGAATTTCAAACTGTTGATCCGACAGAATGTGTTGTTCTCACAGAAATTTAAGTTGTAGAGACCAAACAATAAATCAGTGAACTGTGAAAATAATCTGCAGATTTATCCAGAATGCAAATAATCAACCTGCAGTCGTCGGTATACATCAACAGTTTAAATGGTGAAATTCAAGTTCAGCACCTGTGACATCTTAGGATTGAATAGACAGGATAATACAAGTAATGAAATTGAAAACAAGAAGCCAACATTTACTGAATTAACAGGTTAAACTTACATTTAAATCTGGTGTCAGAAAACTAACATTTGATGCTGGTGCTTTTTCCTACAGACAGACGTAGATTTGAACTGTTAGTTACAGTTAATAATGAACAGAACTTCATACCCATTGAAACTAGTTGCACTAGTGAATCAGTTTTTCTTTTTCTGATGAGGTTTTGAACCATTTGTACTTTTGTAGACTTGTATATGACTGGCTGAGATTTTCAATAAATATTTTGTATAAAAATGAAACATGCTGTTGTTCCGTCTGACTTGGAGCCTCCGTCTTCAAACTGAACCCGACTGGCATCAAGAAAATCCTGGTTAATGTCCTAATCTGATTCATCTCCACAAGTAATTCAGTTAAGCCCCAAATTATTCACTGACATGTCAAATATTGATTTAAAGAGTTTCTATGTGACAAATATGGTTCTTCTGGCTGGAAACCAACAAAACATTGCGTTTTTACTAAAAATGCCACGTCCCAAATTATTCACAAGTTTTCAAGAAAATGCAGCTTCTGTACTATTCTAAATGTTCCCGCTGATGTCTAGCATGTTTTAATACATTAAACCGAGAACAGCTTTTGTTAGCTAAAAGTGTTAGTTTAGCTCAGTGGTTCCCAACCTTTTTTTGGTCCGTGAACCTATTTTGACGTCACAAATTTCTGGCGACATCAGAGACACTTTTTTCTAGAATTAGTTTTTGATCAAAGATGTCCGTTACATATGCAAGGAGGAACATTTTCTGCTGGTCACACAAAGTCAACAAAATAAAAAATAAAAAAATCACATCCATGGAAAACACCAGTGTTTCTTATGGAGCTAAAACGGAGACAGTATAGGTTATGATTGAAAAATTTGGGAGTTGAAGTTTTTTTTGTTGTTCAAGTTTGTGCGTCTGGTTGAAGCAAGGGAACTGTAAAGTCACATGATCTCGGGCTTCAATCAAGATTCGCCAGCGCAGATATTTTTAAATGCTGCATTTTATTTGAACTAGATTTATATTCGAGAAAGTGTAGAATACAGTTGTTTAAGACTGTTAAGATTTAAGATTAGTTTAAAAAATATTTTTATCAATTACTAGACATTTCAGGCGACCCCATGGTTGAAAAACACTGGTTTAGAGAAAGGTGGCTACAGATGAAAATGTTAGCTTAAAGTGTGGTTAGTAGTTATTGTGGCTACAAGTTGAAGGTGCACAAATGAGATGTCATTTGTATATATAAAAATTAAATTTAAGAAAATTGGTAATTAGTTTAATAAAAACAAAGACAAGTTTCTCAGTTTTTGTCCACATTTTATTCATGATCTGTTCAATCAGACGGGCACTCGACTTTGCCGCTGTTGATGTCATCGATGACATCATGGGGATGGCGTCCATCGATGGTGCAGCCGACTGACTGAGCGGTGCCCAGGATCTCCTTTATGGTTCCTGATGACAGAAGACAAAGATCAGAGTTAAAAACTACTAACAAGACTTCAGCTGAAGATTACAGCACCGACACAAAGACAACTATGAGACTACACCTCTGTTTCACCTGTTAAAGATTCTTAAAATTTCAGATGTGTCCCATTAGCATTTCCCTGAGATACTGATAATTACAGTAAGCTATTACATGTCTATGTTTTTGTAAACTAAATACAACTCTTCCCCAGTGAAAAATGAGCCATGGTGAGTTAAAACACCCAGAAACTGCTGCTTGGAGTTCAGAGGGTCAAACATGCGACAGGAGCTTTTAGACGCTTAGCCAACACCTCTAGAGCTAAAAGACTCACTGAAAACACCTGTTAGCGTAGCAACACCAATGCTAAAAACACAAACGTGTAGCAGACTGTTGCCGTCTTGTTCCAGACTTTTCGGCACAGGGTTGTCCATTAGTGTGAACAGCTCTGTTTCCTAAAGCTGGGTCACTCTGAGCCTCCACTGGATTACACTCAGTCACCGGGTCAGACAGTTGTAGTGGCGGGAGGCTGAGACAACATGAATCCAACATGAATCTTACCGGAGAGTTCCCTGGCGATGGAACGAGGCCTCATGACGCGAGCGATGCCCACGATCTCGTCGAAGGTCACGCTGCCGCTGTGCTTAACTGGAAGATACAGAGACAAGGATGAAGTGCAGGCAGTGTGCTTCATTCAGACTGATGCAAGTTCTAAACATTCAGAGTCACTCACTGTTCTTGACCTTCTTCCTGTCACGAGGAGGCTCCTTCAGAGCTTTGATGATCAGAGCAGAGGCAGAGGGAACCACCTCGATCTGAAACAAAGAGTTTATGACTGATTACATGGTCGGATCAGCAGGAACAAAGAAGCACAATCTAACAATTAACTGCCATTTATCAGGAGTCATCAATATGGTTAGTTTTAGAGCAGAATTTACAGTGAAACACAAAAAAGACTATTTTCTAAACCAATTTTTGATGTATGTTATTCATTTTTATGGTCATTTTACTAATTATTATTCATTTTATTTGTCAAGGCTGGAATAGAGCTGCAGATTCAGGTTCATGAAGCCACCGTGCTGCGTTCAGGAACCTGCAGACTGCGTTTATCTACCTACCGCTGCCTGTCTGTTCTGGATGGTCAGCTTCACGGTGATCCTCAGACCCTTCCAGTCACCGGTGGCCTTCGCAATGTCATCACCGACCTTCTTGGGAGACTGAAGACGAAAGAATACAAACCATCAGTTTAAATCAGCTGACGAAAACACATTTAGATCACGTCAAAGCTTCAGTTTGTTCCAAACTTTTCGGCACAGAGGTGTCCATTAGTGTGAACAGCTCTGTTTCCTAAAGCTGGGTCACTCTGAGCCTCCACTGGATTACACTCAGTCACCGGGTCAGACAGTTGTAGTGGCGGGAGGCTGATTTTATTTATACAACAACAGAATCGAGACTCACCAGACCCAGAGGTCCGATTTTAGGGGCCAAAGCTGAGGTGGCGCCGACTTCTCCTCCTGTGCACCTCATGAACACTGTAAGAAACAAATGGAGGCTTCAGTCAGACACAAAACAGGTAAACACTTTAATACTTCAGTGGGAAATTCAATTTATGAAGGGGAATTCATCAACACCAGCAGACACACTTCATTACCCAGCAGACAAAATACATAATTAAAAACAAAATTAAAAGCATGCATAATCAAAACAACATAATTAAAAGTGCAAAACATTTGAAACGGAATTAATCGTTTTAATCTGCTTATTTTAGGCTGCAGTTTAAATTTAATATCACACCAGCCAAACTATGAAGTCAAGAATTGTTTAGCAAGTATTTACATTTATTTTCCAACAATAATTATTAATCACGACCCAATGAAGCAGCAGAAAGTTATGGAACCAATTAAAACAATAATTTAAATTAGCACTGGAGCCTCCATGGATGATACTATGAAGTAATTTCAACCAAACAGACTGGAGCAGTTCCAACAATGAAATTATAAAGGTTCTAATCAGACCTAAGGAAAGCAGTGTCGGGTACACATCTGGACTTGGAGGCAGTGCTTATACGGGCTATAATACTCTATTGTTTGTTTTTAATGTTTATTTTATTTAGATGGACCTAAGAGTCTGAAATAAAGATTGATTATCAAACATTCAACGCTGGATACACACCTGAAAACAATTTAACATGCGATTTAAGATGACGTGCTCATTAAGGCTGCAACTAATTATTATTTTCAGTCGATTGATCCTTCTACTTCTATCCGAGTTCATTGATTAGCTGTTTTGATCTCCTAAGTGACGAATGCTTCATCTTGTCCAAAGATATTCAAGTTTAGTTTGGCAGACGCTTTTATCCAAAGCGACATAGGTAGGTAGGCGAGGCAGCATTAAGGACCTTGCCTATGGGTCCTCACTGGGTACCTGCACCCTGACCGGATTTGAACCACGGATCTCCCATGCCAAGGTCTGGAGTGTTAGTCACTGAGCTATCCAGCTGCTAGTTTTACTGTTGGAGGACAGAAACCAGAAAATGTTCATTTAAAAGAAGCTGCAGAGAATTTAAGACTTGTCTTTAAAATGCTCAAACTTAATAATCGACTGTCAAGCCATCATTTGGCTTTAAATGTTCATGTTCACTCACTTTCAATCTAATGTCCAACTGATCTTTGGGATTGGATCAGTACCCCAAGTACAAATGTTCCGTTTACTGTTGAGGTTTTTCTTCCGATATTGTCACGATAGTTCCAGTCAAGGTTCTTCATATGCAAACGCATCTTTTGTCATTTTTAAACTTGTTTAATCATCGTTTGGAGTTTTTTTTTTTAAACTCACAATTGAATTAAAATCACTCAGATTCTTCAACTGAATCACAAACTTAAAAACTAGCCAAAAAAAAACCCAACCTAAATATAGACCGTCTTGTTCACCAAATCTTTATGGCTCCAACAACAAAAGCTTGCTGCTGCAGTCGTATTTAATAAATATCAATTTATTTCTGGTTTCTTTCCTCCTCTGACAGTAAACTGGATATCTTTAGACAAAACAAGACATTTGAGGAAAAGCTGATCTACATTTTCAGACCATTTAGACACCAAACTATTCATTGATTCTTCCAGACAGTAAACAGTGAAAACAGTTCTTGGTTGCAGCTACAGTTGAGACCCTGTATTATATAAATTTACCTCAAACTTATTTAACCAATTTATTTGTTGTGAATACCCACCAGTCCAAAACTTGAAAAAGCTGCAAATCCACCCACAGAATATCTGCCGTCTCTGATAATGGGCCTCTATTTAAGTAGTAATGTTTTTATTATCGATTAGTAAAACTAAATGGATTCTAGGTTATTAATAATTTGAGCAGTAAATAAAAAAAAGGGGGCAGTGGTGGCCTAGTGGTTTGTGAAGCGAACTTATAACTGGTGGGTTGCTGGTTTCGGACTGGCAAGAGGCTGAGGTGGGGAAGTGAGAATTTTCTTTGGTCAATTTTCCAATCAAACCTTTGCAGTGTTTAACAACAAATGTAAAGATCTGTCATAAATATTAGTTTCATTTTTGACCATGCAGTTCTTTCAAACTATTATAATTTGTCGATTAAACATTTATGCAAATAAGTGTTTTTTTTAAGGCGATGCTTAATTTGCATACTTAAAAATGTGGAAACCCCTATAAAAAAAATATATTACAAAACATCTCCATTATCAAAAAAGAAAAATCTGCAATTTCTAGTTTAATTGCCATCTACTTTTTTTTATAGGGTTTTTACAGAGGGGTTTGTTAAGTCACAACCTGACTTAGACAACATTTTCTTCCAAAAAATCATGGAGGAAATTGATTCACAGTATTTTCCGATCCTAAAATTCT
>OMNN01053208.1:0-15559 GCA_900302755.1 Chromis chromis
AATTCATTCAGCCTCTTATGTAGCTAATTTACATCAGTCTAAACTGGTGATAATATGAGTTCTCATAGGAAAGTCTACATGTTTTTTCCACTCTGCCTCTCTGTCTGACCTGATGCTTTTCTGCCTCCTTTACTGCCCCTGTACCATCTATACTGTCTTTCTCTATCTGTCTGTCAATCTCTTCACTTCCATCTCCTATATCTCCATCAGGCTGTGACTAAAATATCTTTGGAGCTCCACTCTGTCTGAAACTGAGACCTGGAATGCTCTCCTGTGGACTTAAACACACACGTGCACACAAAGTTATTCACTTCAAAAAGGCCGACAGGTGTGCTCTCACAGTGATAATATGCAGATGTTTACAATTTACATGCACATGCATATAATCTCACTATTCTATGTGGTTACACATGTAGACCCTCACAGACCATGAATGCATCCATACAGTCACCGGTACAGGTGCTGATAGTTAGCCATGGCCTGTGTGCAGAGGAGACAGTGCCCCCTGGTGTGGGCCCAACAGTACTCCCAGTCAGCCATATCTTGACCCAATCTATTTTGAGAGGGCTCATTTACTCTTCTGGGATTGATTAGTCCTGCCTGAAACACAGAAACCACCTACATGTGGCTAAACATTCCAAGAAATTCTCTGAAAAACAGACTGCAAAAATAACTGAGGATACAATCAACACTAAGCATCTCCGTAAAGATGTAAAACTTTATGAGGCGAAAAACAATTAAGAGTTCGTGACTAAAATAAATATTTAGTCATATATAAATGCATATCAATGGTTATTTGACAGTAACATTTTAGGTGTTTGTGGGATTATAGTATTTATAGGTGCAACAGTGTACTCAACTAAACTGAATATTTCACACAGCTTCTAATTTAAAGTGTTAACTATGGGTCAAGCTTCAAGAATTAAAAAAAATACTTTCTTTGTATTTGGAAACAAAATACAGCAAGTTAATTTACTTTATTATACTACAAGTAACCGCCCTATCATATGTAATGGTGGCCTGTATGCAAAACATTCATACAGAAATGAAAATATAGGTAATGTGCAGGATTTGTAAAGCTTTTTAAAACATATATTTACTTTCTTGAGCTATAGATTGTATTGTTAATGTGTTTATTCACAAAATAAATTTAGACTAAAATATACATCAACAGAATTTTTAAATATATGATTTATTTTCTGGCCATTTATTTCAAGGGGGTGCTCATCGTTTAGTTAAAAAAAATACTGCAATTCCTGGCAATGTGCCTCCAATTACACTGCACTTGATACCTCATATATTACAATATGATAACAATATATGCAACCAGACTTCATGTAATAGTCACAGTCTTGTCATGTCTACTTTCAGTGTAATCTGAATTGTAAAATTCCACATTCTATTACCTGTTATTTAGGTATATAAATAAATTAGTCCTTCCTGCTAACAGGCAGCAGACTGTGTTGCTCCTATTTGAATGGTGCTGCTGCTGTTTACAGCCCTGCCAGACCACATTGCAGAGCAGGAACAAGCACCTGATGGATGAATACATTCATTTGGATGAATACTGATGAGGAAGACTGCTCGGCCACATTTCTTTCCAAGAGTTGCCACCTTGACAGCCCGTTCCAAAAACTGGTGTCACACTTTCAGGTTTTCCCCCCAAGCTGTGTTGTATCTCTTCTCTCCAACAGAGGTCATAATGTCTGTAATCACAGTAATAAAGGACAAGGCTGTGCACTGGTTTGCATACAGACGCCTCCAGAGCGCGCACAAAGATACACAACAGCGCAGACAGGTGAGTGCTCGTACACGCTGGTCAAGTGTGAACAAAACCTGTCACAGCTCACAGTGGAATAGCTGGTCGCTGGTTAGCTTGATGTCTGTGTGGAGGAGAGGCTGCCCCTCCTCAGAAAGCGACAATTACGCACCACCAACAGCTTTATTACTGCTGATGAATGAAATTGTAATAATAAGGGATGTGCGTGTTTGAGATGCGCTAAGTGGAGGAACTTAAGGAGCCGGATACGCCTCCCGCAGGCCGGAGCGCGCACTGCCACGGGAGCCGCGCACACTATCAGCGCCCACATGCATCCACGGATGTGTCGGCGTGTGATAGACTGACGGAACAACCAGCTGCAAGTGGAGAGCGCTGGCCATTTTATTCACTCTCTCCCTCTCTGCTGCTGTGTTGTTATGGAGCAAGTTTTGATCAGACAGACGCTGTGTGGCTCAAACAAGCTGGTCTGAAAATGAAAAATGATTGAGTGGAACAGGTGAACTCCTTTATTTCCTTCTTTACTTCTCTTTCACTTAATGTCAGTCTATTTATGGCGTCTGCTGTAAAAGTAAAGTCCACCTTAACAAGTCAATTAATGCACAATTTGGGTTTTTATCGATAAATAAAATATTGGAAATTAAAATAAAATTCACATCTGATATGTAAAGTAAATTTCACATAAACAAAATGACAAATAAGTCGCTTTTGGACCTTTTGGTAGCAGCTATCACATTACATCCAGCTGGTGATTTGTCTGCTTTTATTAAAGGAAAAATAAGTTTAAAAGCCCAGACCAAGCCACGCGTCTCTTCTCAAGAGGAAACCACTTTTCTTGCAGTGTGGAGTCTTGGTTTTGTTCCGAGGCTCCATTTCTATCAGGCAGAAAGGGGCGGGGATGGGATATTCAGATGAGCCGGAGTGACAGCTCCAGTTTCCCCCAATGCTCTGTGTGTCTGAAACTCCACTGGCTCCTTCCCTCCTAACTCCTCACTTCATAGTGCTGCGTACTAAAAACATCGGACGCTAGGGGATCAAGACGCATGCCACATTGCCTCTATGTGGGCACTTTAACAGATCTTTCGGGGTTTTTTTTTTCACAGTAAGGGGGCTGTGGAGGGAGGCCTTTTTTTTAATTCCCACTGTCTGATGACTGTTTGCACGGCTGATTATTGAGCTGATTGTTGATTATTTGGGCCGCTCTTGTCCGACGCCCTGTGCGTTCTTTCCTCCCTTTTTTGGAATCGGCGACCTATCGCGGGCTCACCAATGTCCTATCCTCAGGGTTACCTCTACCAGCCCCCAGGCTCTCTGGCTCTTTATTCGTGTCCGGCTTACGGGGCATCGGCTCTGGCTGCCCCGCGGAATGAAGACTTGGCGAGGTCGTCCTCTGGCTCAGCCTTCAGCCCTTACCCTGGCTCGGCTGCTTTCTCCGCCTCGGCCGGCGCAGGCTTCTCCAGTCCGCTGTCATACTCGGCGGATCCAACTGCGGGATTCCCATCCTACATGGTAAAAAATACCTCCTGTGTGTGTTTCTGCATGAAAACGTCTCAAAGCAGGTGAATGTCGCCGTTGTAAAGTGCGTAAAACGTGCAGCTGTCCATAGACTCACTGCGCGATTAAAGCGGTTTGCAGTGTTTTTGTTGTTATCTTTAAGTCTTTGCGGAACTTTTACATTGATTGTTGTATCTACTGGCCTCCTCGAAGCGTCCTGGCTATAAAATCCTTGACTCTATTGGCTTAAATGGGATTTTTTTTTAAAGCATGAGCTGCAAATTGTAATGGCTTGACCACCGCTGAACACTCGCTGCGCAGCTAATTGCGTAAAACTGAACGCTGAAGATTTCTATTAGAACATTTAGCTTCTAAGCGGCGAATTTATGTATCATAGAAAATTAATAGAACATAAGCTGTGAGTCTTTCTTCTCCAGCCGTCATTAAAACCACCGGGGGATGGAGTCGCAGACTTTACTCTCACTTGAATAAACTGAATTTTAACATGAAAAGCATGACTCGCGATGCTAATGTCACAGGGCACTTCAAGCGTTTTAGGGAAAGGTGCATATCAAGTGATTTGCTAATGGGATTTGTAATGCTGCAAAGAGAAGATATGTTAACACACTGAGGCTGCACAACAAACCAAAAAAAACCAGAAAAATAAAAGCAGACACTGAAAGAAAAGGAGCGAGTTAATGGGTGATTATAGAAAATTAAAATTCCTTTTTTGGTATCTTAACTACTGTATTAACAGGTGCTCTGTTATTAGTTAATCCGATAAAGATCTTAACCATTAGTTAACCATTAGTTCGTGGCTTTCTGCGGCCTGCTTTTACGCACCGTGTGTTTACCATCCCTGCTTACAATTAGTGTTTGTTTTTTTAACTTGACAAATGATCAAAGCTACAATTATATTAAATATTAATGCTGTGTTTATTTTTAACAGTACAATGCACGTCATTAATCATGACCAGGACATTTAAATCACATTTTATATGATTTAACAAAAAAATAAGGATAAAATCTGCCTCATTTAAACCATCTTCCAGACATTTTTTTTACTTGTTCCGACACGTTTCCAAAAGCAAATTACTGCACTGTTAAACGCTGGAGAATTAAACACATTTAAAAGAAAAATAATTCAAACTAGTTGATATGTGATTTTAATATATTTTCGTGTATGAAGTTGTTTTCTAATTTTGAATGCACTTTCAAAAAAGATGTAATCCAAACCCAGCAGAGGAAAACACATGGCAGAGTCGTAACTTTTTTTTTCTCCCCCCCAACTTTCCTCCAGTCCTCTCCATATGACGCGCACACGACGGGCATGGCCGGGGCATTAAGTTACCACCCGTACGGTAGTCCGGGGTACCCCTACCAGCTCAACGACCCGGCTTACCGCAAGAATGCCACCAGGGACGCCACGGCCACGCTAAAGGCCTGGCTGCAGGAGCACAGGAAGAACCCGTACCCGACCAAGGGGGAGAAGATCATGCTGGCCATCATCACCAAGATGACCCTGACGCAGGTCTCCACATGGTTCGCCAACGCGCGGAGGAGGCTGAAGAAGGAGAACAAGATGACCTGGGCGCCCAGGAATAAGAGCGAGGACGAGGACGAGGAGGACGGGGACGGGGAGAGGAAGGAGGTGGAGCGCTCCGAGAAAACCCTGGACAACAGCGAGGCTTCAGCGGAGGATGAAGGTGGGATATAATCTGGTGACCGAGCCATGATCAATTTAACAATTCAGGGGGAGGCTGGGGAGGGTGGATGCTCCTTTTATTTACTGCTGGAGTTATTTAGTGCAGTAAGACCTTAAATAAAATATCAAGAAGATGAAATAATTAAATCGTGACTCTAATTCCCAAATCAAATAATACGATTTGAATATAAATTTTCTGTCTTTACGCAAGAGATCTGGCTTCTGTTCTGTAGAGGAAACCACGTTGATTGATATAAATTTTTAATGAAAACGAGGTTCTGAGACTGAACGCTGCACTAAATGACCTGTTAGAGGAGCATTTTATTTTCCTGAACATGATTAATGGCAGGTCAGTGGCAGAACACAGCACTCACCACGAGAGGCCTCAATAAAACCAGACTGTTAATGTTATTCCCATGATGACATTTTGGTATGATTATGTAAAAGAGAAAGCATAATTATTGTCGTGTAAAAATAGACTTTTAATTGTAGCCTAGTTTCTAAAGTGATAAAAAATAATCTCACTTATGCAAGTTTGGTTTGAATATGCACATAAATCTTAAAAGTTTCATACTATTTACTTTTTTATTTTTTTACTTTCTCACCTTTTTACTGTAATATTTATATTCTTTTCTTTCTTTTTGTTTTTTCTCCAACTGCACATTTTTAATCTGCTTTTTTCCATGTTGTCTCCCCTCTCAGGTATCAGCCTCCATGTGGACACCCTGACGGACCACTCCTGCTCGGCAGAGTCTGACGGGGAGAAGGTGAGCTGTGTGGGCGAGCTGGGCTCCGACCAGGCCGGAGACAAATTAGATGAGGACTCGGAGGACCAGAACCGTGAGCAGCGGGCTCAGCTGTCACCCAAACCCGTCACGTCGTCGCCTCTCACGGGAGTAGAAGCTCCGGTCCTCAGCCACCACCATCACCACCACCACCAACACCTCCATCACCTGCATCACCTGCACAGCCAACGCGAGGATTTGGCCCGGAGCCTCGTCAGTAGCAACAATCTGAGCTCCAACAAATCGCCCTCCTGCCTGGACAGCAGGCCTCAGAACCCTGCGGTCAAACCCAAACTGTGGTCGCTGGCGGAGATTGCTACCTCGGACCAAAAGCAGCAACATCAGCAACTGGGGCAACCGAATTGCCCCTCCTCCAGCGGTGGACTCCTCACTCCCCCGACGCCTTCCACCACCTCCCCGGCTGCCAGCTCCCCCTCCTTGTACCCGGCCCCCTCCATCCTTGGAAGACCTATTTATTACACGTCTCCCTTTTATAGCAATTACACAAACTATGGCAACTTCAGCCCCCTGCAGGGTCAAGGGATCCTGCGCTACACTAATTCATCCGGAGTGAGTCTGGCTGCAGCCGCCGCCGCCGCCGCTGCTGCTGCTGCAAACGAGGGTCTGAGCTCGTCTCACCAGGCTGTGGAGGCCAGCACAAACCCCAAACACAGGCCAGACTCTCCGCTCGTTAAAAATAACCCAAACCAGATTGTTGTTGTCGAGCAGCAGCAGCAGCAGCAGCATTTCAGACCCGCGAATTTAGAATCAAAGAAAGGTACGTAATGACGCGGTGCGTAAAAGTGTTAACAGACAAAACTGATGATAGCGTCTGACAAACTTATTTAATCTAGTGTTGAATCTTGGAATTGTATTTTAATTTAAACACTGGAGGAGGGAAATCGCCCCACGGTGGAAGTGAAATGACTTGTTTCCACTGCAAATCAACTGGTTTTCTTTGTGTCACTTCCATGTGGCTAAATTAAGCCTCTATTCAAGCGATCCTTTGCATAAGAAACAAGTGACTTTATCTGACACCGGTGGCAGGTTTTCACTTGTTTTAAGAGAAATACGATTTTAGGACTGAATATGAGACTAAATGACATTTTTTACAGCACCGTCTGAGCAAATGAACGCGCACTATGGCCTATAATTCGTTTTCACTGCAGTGGTTTTAGTAACTTTCTGGGGAAAAAATAATCAGTTTATAATTGTCCATTTTTTAAACTATATGCTTTTTTTTTTGGTCTTTCTGGATCTCATGGGATCATTAAGAAGCAGGCGACGGGATTTTCATTTGCAACAAGTTTGCCTTAGAAAGCAGCGAGGATGTGAGACGACGAGCCAAACACACGAGAACATGCAGATAGAAATAAGAATATGCGGGGCAGGCCTCAAATCTGCCCACACACACGCGCACACACACACACACACACACATGCACGCACACACGCACACACACAGTGGCAGCCTGTGTAATTTCCAATAAGCAGAGAAATGTTGCCATAGCTTTGAGCAGGAATCCAATTTTTACTGTTTCCTCTGTGCGTCTCTCAGACCTTATCTTCTCCCAGCGTCGGATAATTCTAATTACACAGGGTCAGCCAAAAGCAAACAAATTAGTGAGTTTGCTCTGTGCAGCTCATCGCGCAACTTCACATCCTCAAATGTCACTTATTAGTGCGGTTTCTTCCCTCTTGCGCACATTTCAAGCTTCCCCTCCCTGCAAGCCGGACAGCCTAAAGACGTTTTTTTTTTTTTTTTTCAGCAGTGGGGATTTTTAATAAGCACTTGCAGCAGCACAGAGCTGATTTTTGGTCAGAACCAGCCTGACAACCTTTGTGTTTCTTGGGGTTGTGGATGGACTTGACCATTTGATCGTGTGGGATTGTTTTTTTTTGTTTTTTTTATTTCCATGCTCTGCAGGTAGGTGTCACAATTGCTTTGATTATAAAACGAGAAAGGACACCACCTTTTTAGCCTCACGTGTTAACCCCCCCCCACACACAACCTCTCACTCCAACCTGGATCTAGTGCCACCATGCAGAATGAACGCTGCTATACTGTCCTCAGACTGTCTCATTATTTACTGTATTGTTTCAGCTTCAGTTTTCCCTCTGATGGATCATCTTCATGTGCTGGTTTGAAACAGATCTCCCATCATATGTGATTTTACATGTTATTTCTCAGGTTCCTCTAGTTTGCTTATTTGCCACGGTATATAATTTCAGTATATATTTGCGTGTGGAAAACAAAAAATTCTGGCCTGGTTTGTCTTTGGGACGCAAAGTGGACCGAACTGAGCTGAAGAGAACTTGAGGACTTCAAAGTGGAATAGCCTACATTTGATATTTATTTTTTTAAATGATGGCGAAACGATGCCTATAATTTATGCAAGTTGTATTGCAACAAATGGGAAACTGACATCGTCTGTTTGTTTTGTAAATATATATACATATATAAATATATATATTATGGACGGTTTTTATTTGAGACGCATTTGGGAAAAAGCTACACAATCTTGTTATCAGGATACTTTTACTAATTTATATCTTTGAATGTAAATAAAATCAAACGCGCTGGTAGAGATATACTGGCGGGGGTATTATATCCATTATTCAAATGAGAAAATATTAAACTGTTTTCCCAACTATTACATACATCTTGGGGAGTCATTCTTTCATTCAGAACAGACTTGTATTTAACACTCAGGCGGTTTTATTTTTTCATTCTCTCTGCTCATCGTGCTTTTATTTTGTCAGTCAAACGCAGATGGGAAATGCTTGATGAATCTCACGTTTCATAAACATTATGAGTTTTCACAGATTGCACGATCCATTCTTTCTAAATGGACAATCACTTTCTTTTAGGGCCTCATTCTGCTCAGGGAATCTCTCCTCGGTCACATATTCACGACCTTGATGGGGATAAACGACATACTTATTTCATTTTTCTCCCCCTTTTCTCCCCCCCATCTCTCCCCTTCCGCCACACATTTATTTTTCAATGTGATTAATACAGCCGTGGGACGCATCGGGCATTATGGGTTCCCAGCGGGGCCGTCCCTGGAGCTTTTTTCCCCCCTTCCTGGTTCAGGATGGGTCAGCCCTGCCTGCTTCATTACGGCACGGCATTGAGCAATCCATAAAAGTCTATCTAAGCATCTGCCAGCTCCAATGGGCTGTGTGATGGGCCCTAATCGGACAGGCTTTCCTCTGCTTTTCATCATGACTTGGTTATTATAGGACACAGCTAATTAAACAATTTAGAGGAAAAAAGCAAAAGTCTAAAATTATTATTATTATTTTATTTTACTTTATCATTTTATTCTATTTTATGATGGATTCCAACATTGTGTCCTTCTCAGCTGTGGCCCAGAGTGTGAAATACTCCAGATCAAATATAGAATAATATTCCCCTCCTCCTAGAAGAGGCCTCCATCATCGCTCCCAGCCAGACTAAAAGCTAATCCTTCAATTTCCAGCTGAATTTGAGCTGGAGTGTTGTCCAAATGTCATGGGACCCCCACCCCACCCCAATCCAAGGACGTAATATTTAGCTGCCACCAGGGAGGCAGTGGAGGGTAAACCCACCTAAACTCAGCTAACCCACCTTTTTTAGGCTGACTTAAGTCTTTTTGACATAAATTCATGGTGTACTTTGCAGTGAATAGTGTCACACTGCCAGGAAGGGTGTCAAAGCATCTTCTGGTTTAAACAGAAAAAAAAATTGTGATGAGTTTCTTTGAAAGCATCAGTGATTTTTGTTTAAATTCAGCATTGTTCTCCTTTAGATCACCATGCCTTAGATTGATATAGCTTTTTTTTTCTCTCTCTCTCTCTCTCTTTTTTTTTTTTTTTTTTACCTCCCTTATTATCATTTCCCTCTACCTCACTGCCAGCCACCTATATGGAAGTCATGGACGTTATAGCCCCTGGCCAGCTTCTTCTTCCTCAGTCCAAACGCTTTCATTAGGAGCTGATTTATTGAAATGCATGCTTTATTCTCAGGTGGGCTCCCCCAGGGACTCGGCAGTGTTGTCAAATAGCACCAGAGGCAGTCTCCACAGCACACAGGGGCCCTGCTGCCTCTCACTTGCTCTCTCTTTCCCTCACCTGCTGCTGCTCCCTTCAAATGTCAACATTTGTTCTCAATAAAGAGAGTTATTGTTTCCGTTAAAAAAAAAAAAATTGCTCGGCAACCGGTCACCTTTGAACACATGAAAAGAAACTTCCACCCCACCTCTTTGTTTGATTGAGAGCAACGGCAGGTGAAAATGGGAACAAGGCGGCCATTGCACATGATAAACCTCAAGCTGTGAAGCCCGTTATGAAACTATTGAGAATTTATGCCACAATTAGTCACAATTGTGCAGAGGAATTTCCATCCCTTTTGAAGAACCTGCTCTCTGGCTCACATTCATTAAACTATTAGCAGAAGAAACCAGGGTGCCCTTGACACAGACCAGATATTGATCCTCAAGGGCAAAACACACAATTTACTGTACTGCCAAGACAACTAAGCCTATGTTTCAGTGTGAGGGAACAATTTCAACTTATCTAGATATTATTTAATTCCACACATTGCATATCAAATACAGACATAATCCTATCATACCAACGAGGGTGTGTTTCACACTAAGGACTAGTTGTCATTGAAAACTAAATTGATGGTATCTCAGGGCTCATAGGCTTCATGAGCGTAGTCTGGAGAGCAAGTGGACTCATTCCCCTTATCGCTGATCAAATAAGCAGCTCGTATATGCAGATAATTCATGAGCTCTTTGTATCCTTTATCCTCCCATCAACCCTTTCTCCTCCAAAATGCTTCAGACATTAATCTCTGATGCACACCTGCTCAAGCTAAAGTTTTACTGCAGCTATAGAGGGTTTATTAGGTTTCACAAACAGCAGTGAGTTTGATGGGATTTTAAGTAAGACTGTTAGGAATTTGATGAAGTAGCTACAGATGCTAAAGAAAGTGTCAGCAAACTTGCATGCCATATGACAGTTAGTGTGAGTTCCACTTGTGTCTGAGAGAAATTTGTAATGTTTCTCACAGGTCATACAAATCATACAGTTCAAATTCAAAGATGTAAACTCATAATTGATAGACTTCCTTTAAACCAATCAAACCAGCAACAATCTCAGTTATTTCCCTGCAGCCTGTGTTACATAAAGTGAGAAAAACAACATAAAAAAAGGATCATTACCCTTTGATTGAACCTTCCGTTAATTCTACCCTTTCTGATGCTCTTATACCTTTTCATGGCAAACCCACCCATTAAGACCCAACCATAAATACTGCTGATGTTCAGACTTAGCCGTAAGTAGTACTAATATTCAGGGGAGACGCGGAGACCAAAGAGAGTGGCGTACAAATCAGGTACAGTTGTGTTTAATAACACACATCAAAGTGGACGGGGGGCTTTAAAAATGAGTCCGGGGTCCTGTCCTCTCGTAAAGGTGTCGGGTGAAATGTTCACTACTCTGGATGATCAAGGGGAGTGAGGCTGTGCAGGACTGACACACACACACACACGCACACATAAAACATACACATACCTACAACTCCCTACACTACCGCTCACACACACACACACACACACACACACACACACTTTCTCTCAGACTGAGAGACGCTAATGCTTGTCCACACGACAGTCTAAACAAGGCCATTAGGAGCCCTGACTTCCACTCCTAATTGACAGTTATGTTTAATGCCTGTGGTGAATAAACACTTTGGACTAGTGGACTGCAATTATCCAATTTATGGAACTAATAAATGCAGTGTTTTTGTTATGCAAACATGTTAAACCAGATAGATGCATGTATTTGTTAGTGTTTGGAACTTATTTTTGTACTTCTGGTATACAGTTTTTATTACAAACCCATCACAACCCAGCAGAATCATTTTTCTCATTATACAATTCAATATTCTCCATGATAAATACATGACTTTTTCTCTAAATGTTGTGTTCTGGGTAGGTTTTAAATATCATCTTAAAGGCCATATGCTCTGAATGTTTGCTTGAAAGAAAATATCTCCTGTCGTGAAATTCTATTGACAGCTCTTACAATCTTTACTTTACAAGATTAGAATAGAGCACATTCAAACTTAGACAATATGCACTTTGCATGTTTGTGCCCAGACACATGCATATGCATAGTTAGAAGTAAAAAAACGTGTGAGGGATAGAGTGGTGACATAAGTTAAGAACAGTGGAAGGATGCTGCTGTTACATAAGTGTTACTGTCCCTCTCTGTCATTATGTCACAGTGACATTGGATCGCATAAATATGCTCAGCAGTCATGTGTTGCACATGACACGCACATGACACACACAGACACGCAAACCTGGGAAGAGTCACTGAAGAAGTGAACACGACTTTTAAAGATAGTTTAAAAACGGAGCATCTATGCACAGATACTGATAGAGACACACACTGGAAGACAAAAGAGTCAGGTTATTGATAAAAAACAAGTCAAACGTGCGTCCACTGCTACTCATCAAGAGCAATAATGTTGTGTTGAAGTACAATTTCTGTCACACGTTTGAGTGACATACTGCAACAGTAAATAGATGATGATTTAAATAGATTTTTTTTCCATATATATATATATATATCAAATGCATAAAGACAACTGAAAGAAAAGAGGAATCTTTACATAACAACAAAATGTTCAACATCTTTTGCATACAATATGTAAATCTGATGGGATTTAATTACAACATATTGTTAATTTTCATTCAATTCACGCATTGTTAGGTGTTTGTTTGCATGCGTGTGGAGGTGTTTGTGTGTTTATATGTGTTCTGTGCATCCATAGCTGCTTCTCTACAAACTGTGATATGCATTTATATTTAACACTCAGTAAAACCTTCATCCTGAATTGCAAACTGTCAGCTTTTAAGACCAACGAGTCCAACAAGTGGATGAGGCAAACATGAGAAAAATGTGTTTTTTCCCCTCCTGTCTGTCTGGAGTGTTTTATAAATGAGCTCAACATGTCTGCACTGAACCTTTTTTTTTCCCATCACGTATTCTGCGAGACATATCAGGGAAGTGATTCATGTTAAATAGTATCTGTCAGACTTGTCGGCTAATTAAATGAAGCTTTGCTTTAAGCATACAGTTTAGTGTCATGACTTTTCACTTGATTGTAGCTTTCCACCTAAACCACTTTCACAGTGTAATAGCACGTCGTGCAAATAAAACAGCAGTAAATGTAAATTCATTGAAGGAAAGCTGTGACCTTAGATGCTCATTTAATGAAAATAACCTTGAAGACATGCCTGGAGGCACAGTTTGAGGCGCTATATATTATCTGCCAAAATGTTCATTTTAGGAGTATTCTTTAAACATGTTGCATCACTTCCAATTATATCTCGATGTGATAAATCAAAGGCTTGCTGAAAAGGCCTCTTTGATGAGTTGGGAAACATCTTTCAGACCAAAGACGAAGACGATTTGTTTTGACGGCAAAATATGACCAAACTAGCAGACAAGCAGGATGCCTTTTCATTAATGTCACTCCAAATATTAGACAATTACGACTTTACACCCTTGTAAGTTTAGCATGCTTAAAGGAGTGATATTTTCAGAACAACTCTACTGCAAGACAAGACTGTCAATTTTGTAAAAAAAAAAAAAAAAAAAAAAAAAAAAGCAAAACCATGTTATTCTTCAATACTTCATGTGTCTGTAATATTAAAATTCTTGCTAATCTAAACATGATAACTACAGTATGGTATTGCTGCAAAATCCAGTATGGAAGCTGGTCATGCTACACTGACATCCACTCCCATTCTACCTGGCTACATACAGACTACCTGCATTAGCAACAAGTGTTGGCATTGGACCTAAATCATTACATGCAGTTCGATTATGTTGGAATATTGGGGCATTTCAGAATTAAGTGACTACATTTGAGGTAGCTGGTTATTGATTTAACCCCTAAAACTCATCTCTGTGTATCAAAGTCACATATTTAGATTTGTTTTCCCCGATGAAAATAATCTCTTCCTTCCTAAAAATGACTGGGGTGTTACTCTGCACCATTGTTTCCTGTAGAATGTGAGGATCTACTGCCTGTTCCTCTCCCCTGACAGCTTGAGCACACCAGCTCACCTACAACTCAGACACTGTAGAACTAGTCTACGCTACACACACGTATCACTGTTTATAGTGATAGTGGAAATGCTCAGTTAGTATGCTCTTAATATGTCTTCTGGCATTAAAAAAACACACCATATGGACATGTTAACACAGTAAAAAACTTGATTTTCACCAGCAGGGGTTTTGGGAAAAGATGCTGATGGATCCTGTTAACATCAAAGACAAAATAATGCTTGAAAACAGCAAACTTCTCCTAAACTGGAGGATTTTTTGATACTGAATAATGGCAGATGACACTTGGTTTTTGCTTTCTTCCAAAACTGGACTGTAAAGCATTTCACATCTCATTGCTTTTTTTTTGTTTCATGTTCATGGGGAGGATGCAGATTGAGATGTGTTTCTCTAATACACAAAGTTAAATCTTTCAAGCTCCTTCCCTGTGTGGGCATTTTGACCAACTGGTGATCCCTCACCGGCTTCCCACAGTGGCAACAAAAAGGAAGTTACACAATGGTGGTTGTAGGTGCATGTTTATGCTCAAAGTATTTAACCTGATGACAGAATTTGATTTACTTTCAGAAATATTATCGCTATTGTCACAATTTTCAGTTTACATATTTAAAAAGTTATGTAATATATCAATGTAATTTATGGGAGACAAGGTCAGATGCTGACAAACACAGTGCCCCTTTGTGTTTCTAGTAAGTTTTCTAAGCCACTACACAAAGGTCTGATGGTACAAGAATTGGGACTTGGGAATAAGGAACCTGTTTGGTATTTCAAAATTTTGTTACTGACTAAATTTGGGGATTTTATTTACGGGAAACTTAAACAAACAAACAATGTCACGGTGGTGCGATAACTTAGCTTTACAACTCTGATTGTCAGTTGTCAGAAGAATCAAATAACTGGGATATTAAGGACTAACCTTTAATAAAAATAAATAATGGATACCTACCAGGGCAAACATCCACTGACATATGATTCAGGTAATTTTAGATCTTCCCATCTAATGCTAAGCTGCTCCATTACCTTGGTACGGTGAGGCTCTTATATGTGTGTTACCAATATTTTAGGCTTGAAAGGTCAAACTCAGAGTTCTTCAGTGTGTCCATCACAATCTAAATGACACATAATCTTCAAGCCGTAGCCACTAATGCCCCCGACTTCTACCACCCACCAGGAAACATTTCCCCTCCCTCCTCTCCCTTTTCAAAAAGCTCCAACTGTACTCCTCCTCTGCTCTAAATAGGGTTATTCCCCCTGAGGTGGAGTCGGGGGGGAAGGAGAATGGGGAGACTGCACATTGCCAAGCACATTGCTCTCTTGCTTCCTCTCTTCGTGCCTTTCCTCCATCTCCGTCTCTCAGAGGACAGTCCTCTTTTGACTCCCAACCCACCCAGGAATATTAGTCTTATTGCATTTAATCACCAAATTCTCACACCCAAAAGATTTCAATTCATTAAAGGCACTCAGATATTCAGGCCAGCTGCTTCCTGGCGACTGGCTAAAGACAAGGTGGAGACAGACAGGCTGTGTGTGTGTGTGTGTGTGTGTGTGTGTGTGTGTGTGTGTGTGTGTGTGTGTGTGTGTGTGTGTGTGTGTGTGTGTGTGTGTGTGTGTGTGTGTGTGTGTGTGTGTGTTCGTGTTCGTGTTCGTGTTCGTGTGTGTATGTGTG